>JAKSZP010009837.1:0-47480 GCA_022478985.1 Massospora cicadina | reverse complement strand
CAAGTTTTTTTTCACAAAGAGATTATGCATTTATTGCTTAGTTAAGGCCCAATGAGGTTCATTTATTTAATCCATTTGAAACTTCTGGGCTTCTTACTTATATTGTATGGAGCTCAGGTGTGCTTGTATCCGCGTGCTGTTGCTCTGTTTGCTACTGGTATTCTTTTGACCCTTGTGGCTGTTGCAGCTATTTGATTACGTTGATACCCTTAATTGTAGGAGATTTCAAAATTAATTTGCTTCCCATTTCTAGAATATTGGTATTGCTAAGATTTTACAAATGGGGAAACTCTTTTCAAATGGAATTTCAGCAATTATCCCATCTTTGGCATTCAAACCTAAGGAAATAAAAGGGAAATCTCTAAGGCGTCATCTGCACCATTGTGTGCATAGTTGTCTGGACCGTTATTTATATTATTAGGTACTCTGACGTCATGCTGACAGGCTGGTAATTTATTTTGGTGGTCATAAAGTATACTCAGCCTATGTCAATAGGTCTTTAGGTCCTTTAAAGTCTGTAAAAGGGGATTTAATTTTCATAAATCATTTTAACTAATGGATGTTAGCACCGTAGATAGCAGGGCCAGACAAAGAAGCGGGCTTTAAAGCTGTTTATAGTTGCATGTAGTTTTCAATCAAGTTACAGCAAGCGTCCAGAGCCATCGGTATGACCAAGGCTTGCAATAACCTCAATAAAATCCTAAGAAATAAAAGTTTATTTATAAATTATATAAGCAAAAAAAGTAATATATCATATATTTGAAGCTTGGGACACCTTTAGTGTGCTGGATTTGTTGCATATGGGACGTTCCCTTTTGGACTGACAATTGGTATCTCCTTTAGATTAAGGAAGAGGCGCTTTACAATATAGCTTCCTTTGTGTTATAACAATCTCCCAAATTGATATGATGGCCTCTTTGTCACCCTAGTCTTAAATTCTTTTGGATCTTTTCTCTTTTTGTCAGATGTTTTAGGGTTGATGCCCTAAACTTAATTGGGGTCAATGAATAAACTTTTGGTAGATGAAAGAGATTTGTTTTAGCCTTATTTATATTGCCTTCATCTGCAGTTTAAGTTGAGACAATGCCCTTGAGATCCAGTTGGAGGGCTATAAAAGTTCTAAGACGTCGTCCATGTACCCAGTTGATGACCAAGCTCTTAGCAACGCTGACAATGGTATATTCTTCTCCATGTTTATGAAGGACTATATATGCACCAGACCAAGAGGTAGCAAGTTTGCTGGTTCTTCATCTGGGGGTTATGAAGATATATTTTTACTGAGTCCCCTGGTTGGTACATCAGCAAATTGGGTCATCATAAATCGCTTTGTCCCATCTCCTTGGTCGTGATATAAAATAGAGCATCTATGGCCAGAGACTGCAGTCAGATAAACTCCTTGATTAAGCTCTCAGTTTGATCTTATAGTTTTGGGAGATGTCAGCGTTAGCATGAGTTGTAAATAGTTAGTAAGAGGAAAGCTGTTGTAAAGCGCTTTTAAGGGGGACATACTATCACCCTGTGGCAACTGACCCATTAGTCAAGTAGAAAAATTGGTAGAAATGATTCCTTTTTAGTAGGCAAGTAGAAGCCATCATTTTAAAATGAATATAAATGGTACAATTAACTCTTTTTCACAGCCCCATTTGTGAAGGGGTTGTAGGGTGCTGCAAAAGCTTGGTGACTTTTGAGTATGGCAGTTAATCATTGGATCACCTCAGAGAGACCTTTAATCCATTGTCAGATAGAAGCACCCACAGGCTACCGTGCTGTTTGAAGAGTTGCTGTTAAAGAAATAAGGCAGTTGCTTGAGCAGTAGCGTAGGGATGACTATAGCTTTGATCCATTTGGTAAGGTGATCCATGGCCAAAATTATATTATTGGCCATGGAATCCTATAGGCAGAGGACCTATGATTACGATGCTTACTTTGTATAAAGGGGCCAAAGAAGAATCTACTTGATGTTGGAGCCTTAGTTTGAGCCTATCAAGCTAGTGAAAAGTGATAAAGGCTTCTAAAACATCTTGGATTGAGTCAAGCATTATTACCAGATATAAAAACTTCAACCCTTGGTGAGTTTTTTGCACTGCACCTTTCCTGGTGATAGTACGTCCTTCCATAAAAAACTCAATCTTATCAGAGGAGCAGACATAAGAGAGCCACTTTTTCTTTATTAATTCATATAAAAATGCCACTGGGTATTTTAGTACTGATCTCTTGCTGTTTAAGTTTAATCTGGATTTAGGAGTTTCTAGTGACCACTTTTTGGAATGACAAGAGGGGTCATAAAAAGCGGTCCTCCTTGGCGGATAAAACAGTCAGGACTTGAAATCACGATAGACCATCTGCATTTTGGTGTATGGCACCTGATCAATGAACAATTGAGATATTATATAGTTTTGTAATCATAAATCCCACTGGGTAGACGGCAATCCAGATCATGCATTTGTTGTAACCAGCGAAGGGAGGCGTGATCATTTACAGTTAAGTGCGCCCATAAAGTAAGGTGCATAAATGCTTTTTGGCTAGGATTAACACTAAACACTCACGCCCAGTGAGGCTATAGTCTGATTGGCTTTGGAAAGAGTTTTGCTAAAGTAATGGTTGGATAGTCTACCTGATTTTCGTCATGTTGCACCATAATGGCACTATTGGCAACATCTCTGGAATTGGTAAAAAGCATTAAAGCTTATCAAAGTTTGTGATGTATTAGCACAGGAATTTTAGATATTGCCAGTTAAAGGCATAAAAGGACTTTTGTTGTTTGAACTCCCAGTGGAAGGTCATTTTCTTCTTTAATAAATAGAGCGGGGGTTCCACAAGCTCGGCAAAATGAAGGTTAAATTGATAACAATAGTACATTATCCCCAGAAAACCATGAATTTCCCTTAGGTTCCTTAGTGGGGACAACTTGTGTATGGCCGTAACTTTATCAGGCAGCTGTGGATACCTTCATTTGTTACCTTATGACCTAAAAACTCCAATTCTCACTGGAAAAAAGCGCGATTGAATGGTAACAGTTTTAAAAAGCTGATTTTAACTGGTCAAATACTTGACATAAGTGATTGAGATGGAAACCAAAAGTCTGATTGAAGTCATTAATATTTTTTAAATACATCAGGGCATAGGACTCTTTCAGGTCCCCTAGGATGCCATCCATAGCTTGTTTATATAGCAGGGGCGTTTCATAGCCCCTGCGGCATTTAAGCTTGCTTGAACAGGCCCTCGTTAGCAATGAGAGCGCAATTATCTCGTTCTTCTAGGGCAAGATCTATTTTCCAGTACCCACTGTCTAGAACCATAGCATATAAGAACTTTAAGCCGGCCAGCATCTAAAGGGGATCATCAATCCTAGGTAATGGATAGGTGTAATTTTGTGTACTTGAATTCAATTCGCAGTAATCCATCACCTTATAATGGTTCTCATCTTTTTTCTTCACAGACAGCAGAGGCAAAGCCCAAGGGCTTTGCAAAGGTTTTATTAGGCTTGCCTCCAAAAAAATGTTATATGTTTATGGCTAAATGTCTTCTTCCACTTTAAATTTTTAATAAGTCTTGTCTATACTGGCAAAGCATCTCCAGTATCTACCTGATGAATCACTATAGTCATTTTTACCAAAATTTCAGGGTCCAGAAGAGAAGATATTAGAATCTTTGGCTAAGAGTCACATGGCTGCCTATTGTTAATCTTTTGTAAGGTCTGAGAAAATTTTGTGTTTTATGGCAGCTATTATAAGATGATCCTTAAGCCCAAAATCTTGGAGAATATCAAACTTATGTACTCTAAGTAATTTGTTGAGAGGCAACAGGAAAGCATAAGCTATAGTATTCTTTTTCCTTATGACAAGAGAGGTTGTATTCAGTCTACCTAACAGAACTGATATAGTCCCTCAAATGGGCCCGATCCAGAATGCCTAAGCAAGGAAATACCTACTTGGCAGATAGATTTTCTACCCTGTAGAATTCTAGTATACAACTGGGGGGTAGGTACTTGGATTTGGGTATCTACTATAGCTTGCTCATGAGCTGGTTCTACCACTTTAGATGGAGCGTATTAAGGTATTCCTAAGTTTCATCAGACTTAGGAGGCGTCATTACATGAGGTCATACTACATGATACATGATTTGGCATGAAGTTTGTCATCTTCCATAAGGCAAATTCTTTTATTAGGGTTGTCCTTCTGGTTGCAGGCGTTTGTAAAATAAGAGATACTAAATGCCTGAGTATTGATAATAGGACTCAGATAGGTTGACAATCCCTGATTGTTCAAGCAGAAATTACATCCCTAATAATAAGTCAAAGCTTTGATTCTCAAAAACCCCAGTAGTAGCCTTTATAAAAAGCTTCCCAAACCATAAGGGAAAGGTCAAAATAAGCACTGAGTGACCTAGTGCAATGTGGGCCCTCAGTTCCATGATAACATTATGTTGGAGGTTAGGCGCAACTTTTTTTATTAGCCAGTTTGGAAAATATAACATCCACTTGTAATCTGGTGTAAATAATGACTTTAACTTTTATTTTAAGCCATTAACTTCCACTTTGGTGACTGAGTCCCCAAATTGAGGCTGTAGGGTAAATAAAAAATTTGTAAGGACACAGAGGGAACAAGTTTAATTTAAATTACTGGTCTTTTTACCATAGACATATAAATGGAATTGCTATTAAAGAGGGCAGCAGAAGTAATAGCTTGAGAATTAGATAGTCGAGGCGTAAGATGGTTTTCAACATAAGAACTTCTCCTTTCATGTTGACAGGGCTTTTACCTCATCATCTGAGATTCTCTTGTAGCATTCCTCAGTTGTATGCCAACATCTTCCACAGTAAGTGCATTGTATATCTTCTTATTAGCACCTTTTTCAAAAGTGTTGACCTAAGGGCGTCATTTAGGAGAGAATATGAGTTTGGAGGCCTTCTAGAGTAGACTGGTGAGGATCTTGATGAAAGTATCTTTGATGTCAATAATGCTTGTAAAGTTCCTCTTGATGGCACTGATAGTTAACTGCAAGTTGAAAAGATACGCCAAGGAAGAGATGTCAGCAGGAAAGGCGAAATCTTGAGAGATGTGGTCACAGGTAATTAAGGTCTGTGCCATATTGTAAAATCAATTTGCAAACATAGTTGGTGATTCTCCGTGTTTGATGTAAATACTTATTATAGCCTGCTTCTGCGAGGACAGTATTTTATCACTTTCAAATCTCTCTATCAAGGCGGTCTTAACTTGGATCCAGGTTTAACTGTCCTTCAGGTAAGGGAACATGATTTATTTGGCGATTTGACTCAAATTGGTGGTCAGGCGCTTAACCTTATGCCAATCAAAAGCCTCATATAAGGAGCTTTTGTAGAATATAGGAATTAAACAATACTTTCTAAGCCTGGGACATACTTTTCCGCAAATGAAGGCTAAAGTTATTAGTTTCAAGTTAGACAAAATGTTAATTATGGTTAGTGCAAGAGGAGCCAAAATAAAGGACTTGGTATTGTTGTATTTGGTAGGGCGCATATGATTAAGCTGAGTCCTCAAATTGCTCACATTGTTTTGTAGATCCGTTTATTGAGTTGTCACTGTGGTAGAGGTAGTCTTTTATGTAAGTTGCTTCTTGAGCTCTTAAACACCTAGCTTCTGAGCTTCCATGGCTGTGTTAATGGAGATTTGTTCTGCTTTAATGGTCTTGACTTGACTGGTAAGTTGGATGAGCTGGTCATCAATGCGGTCTAATTAATCACCATGCAGTTGGGAGAAACTACTGACATTCATAATCCCATCAGCTAAAGCTTCAAGAGCATACTTTGGAATAAGAGGTCAGCCTTCAAGGTTTAAAACACCGCCATTAATGACAGCCACAACCTGGGATATGAGTTGAGCAACTTAATTCTGGATTTTTTCAATCGATATCAAGAATTGTCATCTTTAGTTTCAGTTACAGTCTGTCCAGGAGGGCTGGGAGGCCTAAAGGAGGCCAGGAGGGCCAGCTTCCCTTTGACGTCCAAGAAGTCCTTCCATTTCAATTGGCTCAGGAGGGCTGACATTTCTAGGTGGTCCTGTCGGTCAAGGAAGCCAATATCCACTGGTGACCCAGGGGCTGGCTAATCCTGAGGCCTTTTAGATCCACTATCCCTTTGAGGACCATGGATTCCAGCAGGCCCTCATGCTCCAGGAGTATCAAGGTATACTGGGGGCCCTTCAGGGACAGCAGGGCCTTGTGCTCCAGGATGTGCTAGTTCTTAGGCTTCCTTAAATTGCAAAAAACATTTACCACTATTCTTCAAGGCCGGAGATATGATCTAAGAGCAACGCAATATTCTGTCTGACCTGAAGGTAAGCTTCAGTTATGGACACGTCCACTTTGGCTGTGAAATAATCTGTATGTGAAGGCTCCCTCTTTCAAAAAGGTCATCTGACATCGTACTTTGTTACAAAGAGTTAATTCACAAGAATAACACAAATACTCTTGGACAAAAAGATGAAAAGATTATTAAAATTATGGGTCAATGAGTGAAGGTTTGGATTAGTTATAATTGTTGAAGTACTTCTTCGAGGTTTAGCCCAAAACTTACATAATGTGATATATGGATGGGTAAATGAAGTTGAAAAGCTATCGATACTCTCTGGTTCCCACTTCAGTGGTAGTTAAACTAGGAAATAAATATAGTTATTTCATGGTAAAGGGAACATATGATGCTCTGACCCAACTATAACATCATTCATGCACAAAAATATCATTTAGCATTTGTTGTAATACTAGGCTGAGGTTGGTAATTCTTAATCAACATTTGCTTTGGTCTACAATGTTCACTTCACCTCTGTTTTCAGCCATAAATTCAAGAGTATCTGGAAAAGGGACGCCTACTTCAACGCAAGCATTGCTGATCTAACGGGTAATGCTTCTAACCCTGTTATCTTGTTGATTTCTAGTTCTAGATTAATTTCCATCTTCTTATTATGTCCTCACGCTTTAATGAAAACTTACAATGCTTGGCAGAGATCACCAGCTTTCTGTCAGCACTGTAGGTAGCATGGATTAGTGAAGAAACAGGTTTGAAGCTACTTGGAGTCAGACATGATTATCTTCAATAAAAATACAGCTGAGCTAGATCAACCTTGGTAACCAAGGCTTGCTGATTAACCTCATTAAAATTATAAAAATATGAAGTATATAAATATTATATAAGCGAAAAAGTGATATATCAAATATTTGAAGCTTAATAAATCTAAAAAATGCTGGGTTTGTCATGTATGGGACGTTCCCTTTGAACCAATGATCAAGGTTTCCTTGAGCTTCAGGAGTAGGTAAGTGGCAAGCTAACTTTTTTTGTGTTATGGTAGTCCTCTAGAATCAAAAGAGTAGCCTCTTTGTTACCTTGGTCTTATATGCTTTCAGAGCTTTTCTCCTTTTGCCAGATAGTTCAGAAGTTGATTCCTTTGTTTAACTGGGGTTAAAATTTCACCATTAGTAGGTGGGGGAGATTAAATTTAAACTTATTTGATATTTTCTTTATTTGTGGTTTGAGCTTTTCTTTACACTCAAAATCACTTTTAAACAATTTTGATTATAAGTAACCATTAATTTTCCATTGTCACTTACTCTGTAACAGTTTTCCATTTATGTCTGTGGGTCCACCACATGCTGCCCCTATATGGGGCAGCTGTGCTCCATCTGATAGCTTTCACTACCCAGAAGGCAAATGCATGTGGACTGGCTCATCCAGACAGCCTAATGCATCAGGATGATTTGTCCCTTTAAGGGACTTATTATTACACTTAGCGCGTGTCAACCATCCCACTCCCACCCCCTAGCCCTACCTCAATCCAATGTTCACTTTTGCCTCTGCATCGAGTATGGACATCTCTTCCCATATGCCAACAAAGTGATAATTGAGCTGGCAACAGCCACCTTTGCACCAGCTGGGTTTGTTGACTTCCGCCCTTACAAGAGCTATTCTGATATAGGCTTTCCCACCAAAGAGGATGTAGCCGCTGCAGCAGCTACGCCCTTAACATATAAAAACACACTCATTACCACCACCCGTACACGCCTCCCCCATTATACCACATTTGTGGTAACCTTTTCAAACCTTCTTTCACACCTTCCCCCTCAAACACTCTATGAAGAATTGATGGCAGGGCTGTCCAAATATGGCATGGACCCCATCCTCCAATTCCTTGTCCTGAGTGGTGCTGAACAATTAGTGGCACCACAGGCAATGGCCACCATTACCTCCCACCAGCCTACCATAGCCCAGCACATCCCACCGTGTGCCTATATCCCATCCACACCAGATCACTTCTTTTGGGCTTGCATCAACAATGGCCGCACAGTTTGCCCCCTCTGCCATGAGTTGGAAAACTCAAAAAGGTTTGTCACCATAGTCCAAAAAATGTTCAAACTGCTAAGCCAACATGTGAGGCTACACAAACAGCCTTCAAGTGGGGATTTTGGCTGCCCCAACCCCCTCCAGATGAACGTTTGAAAAATCAGCAAAACTTTGCAACCAAAACCCAAGCCAGCCAAATTTATCACAATCTACCCAATTGGGAGCAGGTTTGGACCCAAATTTAAACCAACCAATTTCCCACCCCAAAACTTACCCAACCACAGCCACGTACTCTCTGACTCAATCCTACTCAACCAAAATCCCTGTGACCTATTGAATGAAATAACTGAATCTGGGAAAATTGTCCCACCTCCAGACTTTCCAATTAATTTGGAACCATATCTACCTTCAGACTTCAATGCCCTTTCCCATCTAATAAATATGTCCCCTAAACTCACCGCTACCCCATTCTTGAGTGACCATCAACTTTCCGAGGCCATGGTGGCCTCACTGGATAGTTACCATCTTTACAAAACTATGGCACTCTCAGTCACTCAATTTAAATAAGGGATCCATGTCACCTAATTTCCTCCTGATTTCCCTGAGGTTGCAAATTTGGAAATCAAACATTTAAATGAAACTTCCACCTCCACTGTCAATCATGTTGCTGCACTGGCAGAATTTTTCCTACCACGTGTATCACCAGAGCCAATATTACAAAATTTACCTAGCTTCCCAACGCACGCATACAAGCCAAACACCATGTTGCTGAATTCCTGGAGGCTTTGCTCCAGGCACAAATTGTCAATAACGATTTTAACAATTATCTTTTTCACCATGACCCGCATCCTACAGATGCCCCAACCCTCTTGCTCATGGCTTTGATCTGCCTATTCAATGGTGAAGATGAAGTAATTAATCCACCTGATCCCCTCTCCCCCTCCACCATGGTGGGATAGAGGTTTACCGCTGCTACACCTGGTAGTTTATTTTTCCTTTTGTTTTGTTGTCACGTCACTCATATAGGGCGTTTGGTTCGTGTTTTCAGTTCGCTTATTTGGCTTTTTATTGGTTATATATATCCCCTGGTTGGCTTACCTTAAATAAATTTTAAAATTTATTCGTGGTTTGAGTTCAAATACTGACTATGTTAGTTTAGATTTTATCTTCATTATGGCTTTCTAAATCATTAGTGCTGATGCTATTATTGTTAAATTGGAGCTTTTGGGGGTTTCTTTCATAGTTTAAGAAATTAGCCCCTATAGTTGGTCATTTCCAAACATTTCCCTCCATAAGATGAGACTTAGGGAAAGACTTTAAGTGCCAGGCATGGAATCAGTTATAGGTGAATTAGGTGGTGTCATCCTTAATAGAATAGTCAGTACCTCTTCTCATGACAATAGTTTCCAGGTCCCATCCAGACAGCCTGTAACTTCACAGTTTACCTTCGCACATGTGATAGAACATCACCTTCTGTTCGACTTCAAATTTGGGCAACTTGGGTCTTTAGTCACTCTCTTTGGTACTCTTTTTAAGTGACTTCATTATGTTGCTAATAATATTCAGCTGAATATTGACTAACTCCTCCATTAAGGCTTCCTGTATCTTTCAGGAAGTAAATTATTCCTATCCACATCCATTACTGTAGCTAACAAACTTGATAAGGCGAATTCTCTTAAATATAACCTTGAATAAAGACATTCCAATAGTCCAGTAATTGCTTGACCGGTAAACAAACAAGGCTGATGGCAACGAGATGTCCCATTTGGATCAGTGGTTAACTACAATCTCCTTTAATATTGAAGCATGAATTCTGTTGACTCTTTTCATGTTTCCATTAGTAGATGGTATACAAGGCGTGGTTAACTGTTGTTTGACTCCTACTAAGCCCATCAGATGCCTCACTACATCTGATATAAAGTTCTGTCCATTGTTAGAAATGAGTATTTGTGAGCATCTGTGGCGTTTAATGACCTGGAGGTAAATGAACCTCATAGTAGCTCTTGCAGTAAAATCCTTAACTGCAATCGCTACTGTCCACTTGGTGAAGCGAATTACTACAAGATTAGAAACTGATTCCAACTTGATGACTTTGGGAATAGTCCAACAACGTCAATGGAAACATTTTAAAATGGCATAATTGGAAGGACAGGCTGCAATTTAACTTTCCTTTAGAGGCTTGTATTGGGCACATTCAACACATTTCTTAAGAGCCTTTGACAATATCGACAAAAATTGCCTCCCAGTAGTATCTCTCTTTGAGATTGTGGTACGTTTTCTGTAGCCATCTGTTACCTACTAGGCGGTGTCCTTCCATAACTAGTGCCGTCCATTCACTTGCCTTCACGTATGATAGCCATTTCTTCTGTACTTGTTTTTCTAGCTGTCCATCTTAGAACCTCTTTGCTCTGGAACAGCTCTTCATTATCTTATTAACAGCTTCGTCTTCTTCTCTACTTTTCCCTTCTAGTTTTCCTATAAGCTTGTAGATCCTGTACTCTCATGGGCTTGCATATGGAAGACAGGAAAAAGCAACAAGACATCCACTTTCAGGTGCTTCTCTTCTGCCTGATGCAGGATCAAAAATACATAGCCCTGCAACTGATCATCCCATCATGCTAGTCTTCTTCCTAAATCTTTTATATTTGTTAATCATCTCAGAGAGGCATGCACCTTAATAATTTTGAAGTATATACCATAAATGTAAGGTCAGAAATGGTGTACTGCTCTTATCATTTCTAGGCACTTGCACTCTGTAATCATGTAGTTACACTCTGCTCTTTTGAATGCTTTGAGTTAAACTCAATTAGGTGGTCTACTCTTTCTTAGTTCAGTTGTGCTAGAATGGCGCCCAAACCCATGTCACTGGCATCTGTATACACGTAGTTCTTGTGAAGTCTGTATATATCAAGATTGGTCTTCCATTAGCTTCTTCTTTAGATGGTTGAAGGCGCCTTCTTGTTTCTTTCCTCTATTGAATAGAGTTCATTTGTTGAGTAGATATGTGAGCAGCTTGAAATGTCCACAAAGTTTAGTAAAATTGGCAATAGTAATGAAACATGCCAAGGAACACTTGAACTTCATGCACTTGTGGGAACTCATCTTGGCTATGACTTCAACCTTCCCCTGCTTCGGATTAATTCCTCTTCAATTCAAATCTATGGTCAAGAATTTCAACTGGCTCTTCAGGAACGAGCACTTGCTTCTTTTAAGCTTTAGGTTCTTCTCACTTAAATGGGTAAAAACTTCCTTTGGGTGAGACATATGTTCCTTAAACATCATGCTAAACACCGTGTTATCACTTAAGTAAATAAGCACATTTGACATCTTCATAATTCTAGAATTATGATATTTTAAACTCTGAAACGTAAATATGGCGTTGGACAAGCCCTGTGGCATACATTTTGGTTTGATAAGCCCTGATTGGAGATAAGCGCACACATTTTCTAGTCTTTAGTGATAGTTCCATCTGCCAATACCCACTTTCCAAGTCCATGCTAAGAAGTAGTGCAATCCTCAAACTGTTTCAAAGCATCATTAATGCGTGTTGGGAGATAAGATTAGTCTTTGTCAGGTCGTTAATTCTTTGGTAGTCTATGACTATGCAGTAGGTCCCATTCCTCTTTCTGACCGCCAGAAGAGGTGACGCCAAGGGACTCTTAGAAGTGCGTACTAAGCCTGCATCCATAGACTGATGTAATTCCTTCAAAACGACCTCTTCTTCACTCTTATATGGCGGTATGGCTTTAATTGGCAGGGAAAAGTGCTCCCAGTGTCAATCCTGTAAACTCCTCCCTTGAAAAGCCGTAATCATTAGGTCTGCTGCTGAAAACATCTGAATATTGGTCCAAGAGTTCATTTAGTTCACGTTATACCTGTGTGGTTGGCTCCTGAAGCCCATTATCTTCAATGCTGGCAATATCAGAAACTAATTCAACGTTAGCATGGCAGCAAAATCACTTTAACAATGGTTTGATCCCTCTTAATCCTGATATGGTGATTAACAATTTTTCTGAGGAGGACTTTGACTTCTCCATGGTTGTTATAATTGTTAAATAGGCATCACTTGGGGTTTTTGTTCTATGATTCACTTGAGACAATAAATTTTGAGCATCGTCTGTTCAGATATGGTGATGCTGATGTTAAATAATACGCCTTTTTGTTATCCTGACAATAAGTATATCTCTTTGTTAGTGTAGAAGGGTAAACCAGACTCTGCTTCTACAGTATTCAGTAGCTGCTTCAACCCTTTGTCTTCAGGGTGTAGCTGACTGGAAAATAAATACTCTATTTTGACAAAGCATACGCACTTTTTCCGCTTCTTTTCATTTTGGAATACAAGTGTAATATGGCTGTTGAGAAGACTGAATGAATTCTGATTAAAATCATTTATCCCTCAAAACTTGACTTGGAACTTCGTTCCTATGAGAAAATTGTAATGGTCATTTTCAATCAGCACAGCCAGAGGTTACAAGACAATGCGTCCAAATTGCAAGGGCAACACGGAATAGTCTTCTAGCGCTTTGGTTGACTCATGCCTGACAGTTGTGTCCAAGTCCTATTAACTATGTATGAGGCAAAATTCAATTTCTTAATTAGCTTAGAAGACAAAATTTCAACTTTAGCCAGTGTCCAGTACTGCTTAAACTTTGACTTTATGGCTAGTGACTTCCACTTCTATAATGAACTTTCCAATAGTTGTGATCGTGGTAATAATAGCACTGACTGTCTGACTAAATCTTTCTAACTCCTCAGGAAGGAAAACTCCTAGCAAGCCTCAGTTGACTTGCAATTTTCACTTGAAATTTTCTTAAGCGTGGTATCTACAAGATCCTCATCATCTGTGACACTGTCAATGATCTGAGTTAAATTAGAAGCTTTAATAAGTAAGACTGCTCGGTAGGCTCAAACTTAGATTGGTTAGGTTTAAATCATGAGGATATAATCACTTCACTTGGAGCTCAAATGACATATTATCCTGAATCAACCTGAGAACCAGTCTCCTTCTCATTGATTCTGTTGGTGAGGTGTACAACATGATTGACTGATTATGTGAAATCGTCTTTGAGTTTGTCTTTCTTTTCTTCTTTCAGATTAGGATGGCTTCTCCACAAGTCTTCTTCTTGCTGACAGTTGTTGCATATAAACTTGGAGGAATTTGATTACTTTCATTTTGTTGGGTGGTAAGCCAAATCCTTAGACCTAACCTTGTGACTGGCAACGTAAATGGCCTTTCAGTCAGGGTGGCGTTGCTGATGATTTTTATGATTTTGGTGTCCTTATTTCATCTTTTAAGCGGCTCTAAACTCAATAAAGGCCTCTTTGATGGCCTTTAAATTCAGCAAGTTTCAAAGTCAGAGTCATGTGCATCAAGAGTTGTGGGTGTGATTCCAGCAAACTAAGCAAGGCAGTTTAACAGCGACTAGGTCCAAGGCTCAAAATGTACAAAGCTGTTGTGCCTGAGATGAAACCAGTTTGCGTAATTCACAATTGATTCTGACTTCTCCATCATCACTATTGGGACTATTGCTCATATTTTGAACAATTTGTGCACCTTTGAACTTATCAATAAGAATCTCTTTTTTATCTAAAGTGTGATGAAGAAAAGTGTAGCTCCAAGCACCTCCTAAGCTTCTCGCTCATACATCCTTATGCATGGCAAGCTTTCTGCTTGTCAATAGCTCCATTCATGCTACTTTCATACAGCTTAAGAAATCTGGCTATAGTTCCCTTGTCAGAAGTGATTTTTTCTTAAAATTAGGCCAAAAATTGGGATTCTCTTCGGATTCAACTTGATGTGTTAGTTGTACCACCATTGCTGGTGTGTTGGTACTAGTGGTGCGTCCTCCTAAAGGAGATAACGTTCTGAGAGGGGGTAGATGTCACACTTTCATGGTATCTACATCCTGCTTCTAGTGATCTAACTGGTCATTGAGGCTTTTCAGTTTGGTAAAATTAATTTTAAATTTATACAGTTTCAATGTTCTCACTTTCCAAGAATTCCAACTTATTTCCCACTTGAGTAGCATTTAGCTACTCAGTTCTTTCCTGTGTTTGTAATTATCTGACTCTTATTAACTCAATAGTCAAGGTAGCTATAAGCATCTTTAATTAAATCATCATTCAGTATATACTCTCCAGGGACAAATCTACTAAATGTTTTCTCTATGGTACAATTCCTTGGCATCAATGTAGAAATCTTCACAATGACTATATGGTGATCCCTGTAGTGAGTATCAGCTATTGCCAAAGTTGCCGCTCATTCAAGGGGTGCTTACATTTGTGTGTTGAGCCAGTGACAATAAAATATTAGTTTTTTTACAGGGTGAACAACAATTTAATTAAAGCAGCTAATTATTGCATCCATTGGACTTTTTCTCATAGTCCCAATGATGTCCAGCTTTGTGAAGCCTTATTTTACATATTGGGCCATCCAGAGCACACTGGAACTCTCTCATCCTCTGTAGACAACAGGAAAGCTAGTCTAAATTTTATAACAATATAGTATATATGGTGGTATAGCACCAAATAAAATGACAATAGTAAAGGCAGATTCCTAAAAAGGAAGTTGATTTATAATGGGATCATGAAAAGATTTTATAGTACTTTAAAAAAATTGCGTTCAAAGTAAGTAATTGATTTATGATAAGTTAAGGTTTTATCACAGTGTAATTGTATGATTACTGCTTGGTTTGTGACCGAGCGGGATTCATTTCTTTAAACCTTTGGGATCTTCTGGTCTACTTTCTTTTATATTTTATGGATCTCAGTTCTGATTGTGACCACGTGGCTTATGATCTGTTTGCTCCAATTATTTTTGTGACCCTTATGGCTGTTACAGCTGCTTGGGTAGATTGATATCCTTAATTGATGGAGTTTGCAAAACAGATTGCTTCCAGTTTTGGTAATATTGGTGTCTCCTAGCTTCATATAATTGGAGAAACTCTCTTCAGATGGGTTTTCAGTAATTCTCCCTTCATCTTTGGTCAAACACAAGGGTATAAAAGGGTTCATCTTATGCATAGTCTGCGCCATCATGCTCATAGTCATCTGGACTGGTATTTATACTTTCAGGTTCTCTGAAGTCATGATGACCAGCTGGTATATTTTTGGTAGTCAGGAGTATATATTGGCCTCTGTCAACAGGAATCTTAGGCTCTTTAAAGCCTATAAAAGGGTTTCAGTTTTTGCAAAAAATATTTCTTTTTTTAGTACTAGATGGTTCCTGCAAAAAATATTTCAATTTCTGGATATGTTAGTTTTTATTTGATCTTTATTCTGGATGGCTATATTAGTACTAGTATTATTAGTAAATTGGAAGTTTTTGGAGGGTTTTTCCATCGGTCAAGGAATTTGCCCCTATAGTTGGGTGTTTCCCAACACCCCTTGTCAGGTTAGGACTTTAGTGTCTTTTTGACAATAGTTGCTGAGTTATTCACGTGGTTTCTTGTGATCTGTAAGTTTGCAACCATAGCAAACTTGACCTCCATTGGTCCTGACACATGTGATGAATAAGGACACTTTAGTTGGCTGAGGCGAGAAAACCATAGACAATAGATGTTAACTTGAGTGAGAAGAAAGTAGGAACAAAATGACTGTTATAATAGGCTAACGCCCAGTATACAACCAAGAAGTGTATTTCACGGATAATTTTATAAAAGTTTAGTAAAAAGTTGGTCAACAGTTGTTAAGAAGGTCTCTTTAACTCCCCAATTCTCTGTAATTTAATGTTAAATAAAATGCCATATCAACAGGGAATTTGATACTGATGCTAATGAGAATATCAAAGTGGGTGATGCTCACAACTTGGCTTCATAGACATAGTGACAACAATAAAGAGAAAGTTATCAAGTTACACATGAAAATAACCAGTTAGCTAAGATATCAAAGGGGAGTAATAAAAGCTGTTGGTCAATGTGGCCTAGAATCTATGGTGCTTCAATATTCAGTACTCTAGGTTCAATGAAGAGATGGGTCAGATCTTCATTAAATCTAAAAAAGTATATAATAGCCAATATATTAGAGACCTCCTCTAATCCATAGCTAGGCCTGATCAAAGTCTCATCAACGCAGTTTAGTTTAAAAAATAGGTAAAAAATAATAACAAATTGGCCAAAAATGAAGTTTCTTTGTAAAGATATATAAAGGTATTGGTGTTTGGGTCTCAATCCTCTATTTTTAGTACTGAACTCATACTGACCTATGGTATTAAATTACCTTTCATTAATGTGCAATATTTTAATTATTGGTGAATTCTACATTAATATTAAAAACGTGTTAAGTTGAGCTCAGTGGTATTAAATTTTGTAAGGAGTTTAAATTTTCTGTATGAAACCTCTCTTTTGCTTCAACATTGAAATCAAAGCCAATTTGAATTTAAAAAAATGCAAAAAATTGCTGCTTGATTGAGCCAAAGCTTATGCATGTTGATGATTTTGAAGCCTGCTGCCCCAGCTTGGGGTGGTGGTGCGATGCCATCTGGTGTATTTTGGCCACCTCCAAAGTGCACCTGAGCTGACTCTACTAGCCCTCCTAACACTATTGGGCGTTATGTCCCCCTCAGACTTGGCCCACCACCTTGCAAGTTCCCAGGTGGTGCTTTAAAGCTCTTTGGTGCTCCCACGGAGCAATTTGCATTTCAGCCTTCAGGTTGAATATGGGAACCTCTTCCCATATGCAAGCACGGCCATCATAGAGATGGCCATGGCGGTGTTTAAGCCCACCAGCTCCATAGATTTCTGTCCCTTTAAATGGTATTTTGACCTCAGTTTCCATTCTGAGGCTGATGCAACAGCATCATCTAAGCTGCCATTAATTTTTGAAAAAATTCCCCTTCCTACCATTTGCACCCGGCTCTTGGATGAGGCCACTTTAGTGGTCCAGTTCGCTGGGTTGCCCTCCCACCTTTTCCCCAAACACCTCCACCATGAGCTCATGGAGGGTTTGGCTGTTTACAGTGCAGACCCCATGCTGTAAATCATGGTTCCAAATGGAGCAGATCATTTGGCACAGCCACACACCTTTGCAATGATCTGCCCATTCCATCATGACACCCATCTCATGATTCCCCCTTGCATGGTGATCAGATCCACCTCTGATCAACTATTCTGGGCATTCATCGAGAATGACCAGCCATTTTCCCCTTGTGCTTTTATCTTGATCACTCAAAGCGCAAAGTGCCTTATGGCTTCTGCATCCACAGCTTCCACCACTCCCCCTCCAGCATCAGCTCAGCTGCTGCCATGCCCAAATTTTTTTAGTGAGTCTCAATTCTCCCACCCCCAACCTTGGTGAATTCTGGCATGGCTTCCAAAGCTGCGTCTAATCAAAATTAAAAAAGTATAAAAATTTGGTTGATTTACGCCAACCTGAGATGATGGCTGAAACAGTTTCGGCTGAGCTGCCATGGTTGACAGTCCATGGCCAATTAGGTGCGGCTAACTTGCCAACTCTAGTGCCTGGGCCAGCGTTAAGCAAGTCAAATCCTTTTGAGTGTCTCAATTGGATTGATGAAAATGACCAGTTATATAATGTTAAACCGTATTTTGCATTGGAGGAGTTTTTTGTCAATCCTCCCAAATTGCACCCCTGCTGTTTTTGTTTTAAAAACGGTTTTCCCATTTTATAAAAATATAAGTAAAATGGCAGTCAAAGCCGCTGCAGCTCCTGCCAACAATCTACTCCATCAGCAACTCCATGGGGCAATGGAACCCCTGGTTGAGGGTATCCCTATCCCCATTTTCCTCATAATTTTGAGGAAGAGGCGAAGTATGAGATTGAGGAGCTGGCTTTTGGTGCAAGTTGTTCCTGCATTGATGCTGCAAAAACCTCCCTTTTCAACCTTAATTATACTGAAACCTGCCAGCGCATCAAGTCATTTACTTTTGTACCTGCTCTCATCACTTTTGCTGAGCATCAACTTGCTCAATATGTTGAGGCTATGGACACCGCCAGCCTCATTAATGAAGAAAACCCACAATTATACCTCCTTATGCCACATGTTGCTGATGCTCCCACCCCAATGCTGTCTGCCATGGCCTTCCAGCTAAAGAGGCGCCAGATAAAAGTTTCCCAAAGCTTCTTCACCTTCTGATATGGCTTCCTAGGTTGTTAGCTGAGGTGGCATATTAGGAATTTTATTCTAATAATCCCTTTATTTGGACCATTTGCAAATAAAGATGCGGGGTGGCTCCTCCTTTTGGGTTGTGCACCACTAGTGCTAAAATTGAGTTTTCTGTATGTATAGTATTATCAACAAACTATATTTCACCCGCCACATATTTTGTTATCTTTAAGGCTGTAGTAGTTCTTTGAACCATTTTTTGACTACTTAATCACAACATGGGCATGCTTGACCCTCACCCAACGTTAATCTATTGTATAATTAGGATATGGTAAAATAGTGAACTTTGCGTTCTAGACTTGATACCCTCATCTATTTTCTACAATCAACACCTGAAATTATCTCACTATTAATAATAAATGAAATTAAAGAAGCTGCTTGATGATGTTTTAAACTTTCTTAAAGCCCAAGGACCTCTTCTCTATTATTGTTGAGGAAGAAGGATGTAACCCATTGGGTGGTGATTGATTACTGCAAGTTACATTTTAACACTAAGATCAGTTATCCTTTACCTTGTGTCTGAATTTGAGATAACAATTGAATTGAATTCCCCACTTCTGGATCAGGCCATGCCAATCAGTCATCAAACCTAACTGAGCTAAACTAATTTCAGGATCCTCCTCCCTTATTCCTGAGTCACGTGGGTGGCGTTTCCACCCATTTGGTCAGATGGGCGACACAATCCATTAGGGATTCCCATGAGGAGGCCAATCCAGAAGATCAGTAAAGATCCTGAACAGATGAGGCCCCGATGATCCTGGAGGCACTGAGTTCCAACGCGCTCTATAATTATTGAAACCTTTTGACTTAATAAGGTATTCAGTATTCTAACCTATTTTTCCGTTTCCTTCTTGGTGCTCTTTCTGAATTTTTTAGCTTTGGGCCACCTATGAACCTCAGCGCCAGTCCAGAGAACTGTAGCACTGACAAAAGTTGTGCTCACTACAGGGGGCTCCATGCTGTCCTAAGTGAAAACGTCTATCACAAAAAATGGAAAATACTAGCAGCCTTGAATACCAAATGACTGGTCAGTTGAGAAGCGTTACTTGATGGGTTAGTACCTCATGATATGCAATGCCGCCCTCACAGCTGGAGAGGCTAGAATTTTGGGCCGCCTTCCAACTCTCACTGCCCTCCCTTGACTGGAGCCAATACCAACTCCAAAATGAAAACCTCAATGATTTCGTCCAACAACTAGTAAGCGGCATCTACTCCATGGGCGCCCACTCCAGCTGCTCCTGTGTCTCTTCTGTACCCTCTACAATGTGGGACCTCTACGCCTCATCTGTACTACTATCAGGGAACTTGCCCTGGTGCCTGAATGCTACCTTCGTAACTTTGTCTACCCTGCTATCCATCACCTACTTCAGCTAGTCGGATTACACCATCAGGAGGTCTCCCAGCAACTGGGGCTCACCCAGAATTTACACTCATACATCATTAACTTCTATGACGCCGCCTCTTCCTTTATGCATGACAACTGCAAAGCCATTATTGATAACCAGCGATTGATCAATGAGATCTGCGATCAAATTGTAGCATTAGACAGCAGAATCTCTGGCTACCTTGAGAATCAGTTTCATCAAAACTCTCAGCTATCTGAGGCGACTTGGAATCAGCATCTCCTCCAAGTTGAAGAATTGGTATGATCTCTGCAACAGCATTACCGAGAGCTGGCCTCTCATGACTACCCCTCCATGAGTGCAGGGCCAGAAGGACTTAGGGGGCCTGAAGGCCCTGAGGGGCGTCAAGGTCCAGCTGGACCTGAAGGACCCTGCAGACCTCAAGGGCCCCCAGGCCCTTCAACATCTGGCGAACCTGAAGACCCCTGGTGAAGGGATGTGATAACAGCCCTGGCTGCCCTATGAGATCAAATCCAAAATGTGACGTTGGGGTGCAAACTCTGATTGGATGGAGTCCCCCTCGACCCCAGAGTCTCTATTGAGGCATTGTCAGATGAGATGGATAACCTCAGTGCCTTCACTAAGCTTAAAGACGCTCATATCTCTCAGCTTGAACAAACTTGTTGAGGGTTTAAAACCCAGTTGACTACCCTCAAAAGCCAGCTCCACTTTCAGAGCACCGAGATCCAATCTCTAAAGGATCAGGTTGCCAATAAGACTTCAGCTTCCACTCTCAGCTGAAATTGGGATTACATCCAAGAGGACTTAGAAGGCTTACGGTGATGGCTGAATCAGTGGGCTCCCTGGGATTATGCGGAAACTGAGATTTTGGTGCCAGTACTATCCCTTGCGTTAACACCCTTTCCACTCCTATTGTAGCTAATTTTAAACCTAGTTTTAAGGAAAGGTTCATCCCTGGATGGGAGAGTATCGCCTCCTTTCTGTATGCCTATGAAAGTTCCATAAGGAGGCCACCAATTGGCAGAAGGTGAAGCATATCCACTCCTGCCTAGACAGTACTGCCTGGGAGATCATGACCCCCCATTTGAAGGAGTGTAACACCTGGGAACAGGTCCGTACATCCTTGATCCAAGTGTTTGGCAGCAATCAAACTCTGGCCAGTCAAAAGCAAGCATTCATGGGCATCTGACTGAATAAAGGGGAAAACACCATGGAGTTTGCCAACCATTTCTACGCCCAAGCACAACCTTTGGTCACAACGAATCATATCACCCTGGACGACACTATCACCACTGTCATTTCTGCCTTAGAATACTATCCTGAGGTTCATATGAATATGATCAGGCAGAATAATGGGTTTACCTGTATTTGGGAGATCAAGGAAGCACTCAACGAGATCCCTGCCTTGACTCTACACTTTAAGGCTACATCTAAAGGCCCCTCTAACCGCCCTAGGGTCCATGTGGTTGAAAACCAGAAGAATCAACGTCCTTATTGCACCTATTGTAATGGTTTCAGACATAGTGCCCAGGTCTGTTAGAAACGACTTGCCAAGGAGGCAGGAAAAGGGCCGTCATCATGAAGGACGAGGCGCTTCATTCTGACATCCCTACCCAGCCTCAGTTCTCCTCTGCAAATGAGCCAGAAGCTGTTATACCAGAAGAAGGAGTTTTGGTATCTGATATCAATAAAGACGTTGATACTGCTTACTCTTCTTCTGATGATTCTCCCATGTTCCTCACATTACCACCCTAATTTGGAAGTTTGGTTACCTGAGTCACCATCTGGGTCCACAAGATTCTGGTTTTCGCCATAGTTGATAATGGCTCCCCCATGGACGTCATATCCTCCAAGTTGATGAAATGGGTCAAGATCGCTCTGGACCTGCCCCCACTACATGGAATATGGCACGGCTGGCCCGCAGTGTACCCGATCTATAGGAGCTTATTCCTCCTTGCCATTATGTTTTAGAAAACTTGCTGTGAACACCCCCACAGTTGCGCTAGATAACCCCAGTATGACCTGCTCCTCAGGACTCAGTTCCTTTGAGACTATTCGGCAGTGCTCCATTACAATGGTGGCTTCCTCTCCCTACTAGGACATCAAGTCCCTCTGATCTTTGAAACTACTCATGACTCTAAGACGGAGGTCAAAGCCCAAGCCCGTCTACTGGAGAATGAAGGCCAAATTGATCAGCTTGAGTACCATATCAGGGGCTCTTGAGTCTGACTACCCCCTCCTGCTGTTGACGGACAGGAAGGCATGCCAACCTAATTATCCAGGGCGACTATTGTACCCCCAAAGTCCCAAGTCATTGTCAACACTCAGGTCCATGTCAACATTCCCTTGGGATACCTATTGGAAATCTGAGGCCTAGACATCCTAACTCTTAAGGAAGTGCTGACCCGCCCCAGGATCCTTGATCCAGCATATGCTGGATCTATATTGGTGTTTCTAGCCAACCTTACTGATAAACCCAAAGATGTAGGTCCAAACAGTCCTGCCGCTTATGTCTGCCTATTACCAATAGGGGCTGTCACTGATGTTTAAAGCTTTGGGACTTGAGGGATTCTGGCTTGGAGTCACCACCCTCAGTTAGTCTGGTCAACGCTAATATCGTGAAGGAACTCTCAGATGAGCAGCGACACAAGGTCCAGGAGTTGTTGGAGGAATACTTGGACCTATTATCAACCTCAACCTATGACTTCAGAAGAATGAGTGGAGTCCTCCACCACGTGGAAACTGGGGATGCTCCCCCTTTTTGATCCTGGCCTTACTGAAAGAGCAAGGTCGATGAGGCTCAGGTGATGGTGGAACTTAAACAGCTACTTGACGCTGGGCTCCTGGTCCCATTGCATAGTCCTTGGGCCTCCCCTCTTCTACTGGTTTGAAAGAAGGATGGCAAACACTGGGTGGTGATGGATTATCAATAACTTAATTCCATCACCAAGAAGGACAGTTATCCTCTGCTCCGGATTGACAATTCTCTCCATCTGCTTGCCAATTCCCAGTACTTTTCAGCATGGACCTCGCCAGCAGGTATTGGCAGGTCGAGCTCGCCCCTGAAGACTGAGCCAAGTGAACTCTAATAGCCAACGAGGGGTTATTTGAGCCCACCTGGATGCCCCAAGGTCTCTATAATGCCCTGGTCAATTCCAGCGCGCCATGGACGGGATCCTTGGGGACTTGAAGCTCTCATGCGTCCTCATCTACCTGGATGACATTACCATTTTTGCGGACCTTTAATGGACATGTGGAGCATCTCAGGGAAGTCTTAAAACGGCTTAGGAAGGCCTCTGTCAAGATCAAGCTTTCAAAGTGCTCTTTTTTCCGGCCTGAGCTAGAGTTTTTAGGACACAAGGTTTCCAAGCGTGGCATCCAACCTATTCTTAACAAAGTTGACGCCATAGAAAAGATGTCACGCCCCCAAAGCTTATTTGATATTCAAGTCTTTCTTGGCATGGTGGGCTATTACCATCAGTTTATCCCATAGTTTGCCAACATAGCTGAGCCACTGTTCTATCTCCTGCAGAAAAATGTAATGTTCAAGTGGCGGCCTGAACAGGAAAAGGCTTTTAATGCTTTACGTACAGTTCCATGTGCTAAAACTGTTTTAGTTCACCCTCACTTTGACCAACCCTTCTTGTTGTTCACAGATGCGAGCAATGTCACTGTAGGGGCTATCCTGGCCCAACATGATGAAAACCAGGTCAACCACCCTGTGGCCTATTTTAGTAAGGTGATAAGTAAAGCTGAGTGAAACTACAGTATTACTGAGAGAGAATGTCTACCCATCCTGCTAGCCATAAAACACTTTTGGCCTTACCTCTATGGTACCAATTTTACTATTAGTACAGACCACTCCTCGCTCCAATGGCTTCTACAAATGAAGGACCCCGATGGTCAGCTAGCCAGGTGAGCTCTATGATTGCAAAGCTACAATTTCACCATCGTCCATCATGCAGGCACAATTCACCAGAATGCTGATGGTCTCTTTTGGATTCTGGTGCTAGCAGTCTTGACCCCCAAGGAAGATTGGCCATATGACCTGATAGGACAGCCCGATCAATGGGAATTGGAAACTCCTAAGTTTCAGGCCAAACTCCGCTAAATGACTTGAGACACACAAATCAAGGATGGGCTACTCTACAAGAAAAGTCAACAAGAAGTGGCTCCCTTATATTCGCCCCTCCTCTTGGACTGATTTCATCTTAGAGGTCCATTCAACTATGGGATACGGGGCATCTAAGAAGGCTCACAATAGGCTAAAGTCACGACGCTACTGGGACTGAATGGTAGAAACCATCCAAGAGGTTTTGGAGGCTTGTATGACCTGCCAATCCCATGACTGAGCCAACCCTTGATTTCAACACTCAGTCATTGCCCCAACCAGGCCCTTCAATGTCATTAGCATCGACATGGTGGGTCCCCTTCCCACGGGATTGCATGGCCACAAGTATATTATCCTAGCTGTAGACCACTTAACTATGTGGGTTGAGGCAATTTTGGTTCCTGCTGCCACTGCCAAGGCTTCAGCTCTTTTTCTTGTTTGTTCTGTTTTCACCCAACACGGGTGCCCCCAGACCTTACTTTTGGACAATGGATTGAACTTCACCTTCTAGGTAGTACAAGAACTAACTTCATTATTTGGTACTACCCAGAGTTTCGCTGCCCCTTACCACCCATCTACTAACGGGGTGGTAGAACGCGCTAACAAAACTCTTATTTTCATCCTATGGAAGTTGGCCGCCTTAGATCCTTCCCGTTGGAACCATTCTCTACCCAGCGCTTTGATTGCTTACAGAGTGAGCTATCACCAAGTCATCAAAATGTTCCCATTTGAAGCCCTATATGGGCGGGCACCTTGGCTACCAAGTAGCGTCCAGCTACTGCTCAAAGCCTCCACCCCTGAGAACTCCAAATTAATAATGAGGACCTTAGCTGATGAAATTGTCCAGCTTCAAGCCCAAGCCACTCAAGGCATTACCACCACCACTGGAAGAGAGACATCCTGATTTAATTTCGGATGGCCCTCCTTATCAAATTTTCAATTAGGTGACCTTGTTCTCTTTTATCACCATCAACCTGGAGGCTGACAGAATAAGCTAGACATACTTTGGTCTGGACCCTATAAAGTCATTCATAGGGTGAAGTCTGATTACTCCATTGCTGATGTCAACCAAGGGACTGTAGTAAATCGGGTGCATGGTCAGTTCCTGCGGCTGTATTCCCCCCTCTGACAGGATCTTGAGGGGGGCATAGTTGGATTTTGAAAAAACGATTGAATCAAATACCCCACTTCCATATCAGGCCATGCCAAATTGGTTGTCAAACCTAACAGAGCTAAACTAATTTCAGGATCCTCCTCCCCTATTCCTGAGTCATGTGGGGCGGCGTTTCCACCCATTCGGTCATGTAGGTGACACAATCCATTGAGGATGCCCACTAGGAGGCTATTCTGGAAGATCAGTAGATATCCTGGATGGATGAGGCCCTGATGATCCCTGAGGCACCAAGTCCCAATGCACCCTATAAATATCAAAACATTTTGCCTTAATAAAGTATTTGGTAATTTAACCCTTTTTTCTGTTTCCTTCTCAATGCTCTTTCCAAATTTTCCAGCTTTGAGCCACCTACGAACCTCAGCGCCAGTCCAGAGAACTGTAGCGCGAACACCATGCATTGGTGACTTCCCTCAGATGCTAGCAGACTCATATTAAAGTTTGACGATAGATCTGTCCAGCAGCTATTGGAAGATTAAACTAGTTTTTGATGAACAAGAAAAATGAACATTGGTAAAAATAAAAAAGGCCTATTTGAACACACTCAAATGCCGCAGGGGCTATGTAAAGCTTTTTTACCTTTCAAAAAGCAATAGGTGGCATTCTTGGAGATCTGAATATGTCCTTTGTAGTGGTATGATTGGATGATATTACCATACTTTTATTAAACCATTAAATTTATAATGCCCACTTATAACAAGTTTCTAACAGTTACGGCGGCCTCCTTAAGTTTAAACCCTTCTAAATGTGCTTTGTTCCAGAGATAGTTGGCTTGCTTAGGTCATAAGGTAATCCAAGGAAGGAATTATGCCTCTCCCTGATAAGGTCACAGCTATACACAATGTGTCTTCCCGCAGAGCTTATAATATTATTGTTTTTCTGTGATGGTTGGGTATTACCACTAGTTTATCTCTCACTTTGCTGATATTACCAAATTTTTAGTCTATCTGTTGCATAAAAATGTACATTTGAATCAAGAGCTGGAATAGAAACAGTCCTTTGATGCACTGCATATGGACTTTAATAAGACACCTATTAATATTCATCCAAAATATGACAAACCTTTTCTATTGGTCAGTGATACCTGTTAAGTCACTGTGGTCACAAATTTAGTGCAACGTAATGATATTCAAGTAGACCATCTCATTGCATAGTTTATAAAGTTGTTACCCAAAAGCAAAAGAAGCTATTGATTTTTTGAAAAATAAGCCTAGTGATAATCTTTCCCATTAAACACTTCTATCCCTTCTTGTATAGAACGCATTTCATTGTGTAACTGATCACACCTCCTTTCTTTGGTTACAACAGATCTGATATCATGATGGTAGTCTACCCATATGGTCCTTGTTCTTACAAATTATGCTTTTTTGATTGTCCACCATCCCTATTCCATTCATTAAAAATTGGTTGGCCTGTAAAGACTGCCTGTAATAACAGTTTAATTGGCTGAGGAAGATTGGATATTTGACTTCAATAGTCAATCTGATCTATGAACTTTATAAGCTCCCAAGGTACAGGAAAAGCCAGGCAAAATGCAGCCAATACACAAATATTCAGAGGTATGGTATACAAGTTAATACAAAAATTACTACCCTACGTCTAACATCTGATCAAACTGAATCATTTCTGGAAGAACATGCTAATACTGGTCATGAGATAGTACGAGAAAATCGATGATCAAAGGCCCAATACTTTTAAGCTCATGTCAGACTTCATTCAAGACGTCCTAATTCTTGTCTTATCTTTCAGCATCATAATAATCTTAAACCTAAATTCCAACATCAGGTGGTCGCTCCTTCTGCACCATTTCATAGTTTATGTATTGATGTTATGAGACCACTGCCAACTGGAGTACAGGACCATTAATATATACTGCTGGCTATAGATTACTTGGCTAAATGATTTTATGCTATATTATCACCATTAGCTATTTATTAAGATAAAGATTTTGTTTCTGGTTTGACATGCTTTAATGAAATATGGTATCCCAAGAAAGTCAAAATCCAGTAAATGGGGTAAATTTTGCATAAGAAATGTACTTGAGTTAACATTATTGTTTGATATTACAATAACTTTTGCTGCCCTCTATAATTCAGCTACTAATATGGATGTTAAAAGGGTTAATGGCACCTTCATTTCCATTCTCCATAAAGTTTACTTCTGACTCTATGTGATGAAATATCTTCTATTGAGTATATTGCTAACATATTGGGTTAGATATCATAGGGTACAGAATGTCATAATTTAACATGCCCTGTAGTAGAGAACCTACCTTAAAAACTAGTCTCCAGCCATTGTTAAATTTTATACACCAGAAAGCTCTGTTATAACTTTGAGATCCTTAGCAGCTAAAATTATCTGACTACAAGGATTGGCTATGAATCAACATCTACCACCATCAATATGGAGAACTAGAGCAATTTACATAAGCCTTTTCTGTCTATATACTAACTGGTTGATTTGGTCTTATTCTATCATCATTGTCATGATGGTTAGACTAACAAAAATTTCTACCTCATAATTCAGACCCTACAAAATCCTATCTAAACGTAGGTATGGATACTCTGTTGTTTCTCTCTTAAGGAATGGTGTTTAACTGAGCACACGGTTGATTTTTTGGAACCTATGTACCTTTTAACAGGATCTTGAGTAGGGCATTGTCAGACATCAGGGGTTAATAGAACTAAATTCTGTGGAGTCAAATATGATTGAGAAAGAGCTCCCACATAAATCATAAATAGCATTAGTGCCTCTGATACATTAATTTAGAAGGTACTTATAAATAGCATCCTTGAGGATGAAATGAAGAACAAAGGGCAATAATCTCTTATGTTACAATGACCAGGAAGGCTTAAGGCCTTAACTTGGGAACTAAGGAAATTATTAATCATCTCTAAAGAAACATTCCATTCTTCATTGATTCCTGTTAAGATAAAAGATTATCATTGTCTTTACAAGAGGGATCCTAAATGTTATGCTCTTAGGAAGCCTCTAAACATTGTACATTTCTAATAAAAATGATATATCAATACCTACACTTAGTTATCAAATTTCCTACTTTTTAGTAATTTGATATTTATAATTGTTTAAAAGAATAGGCCAACCTATTAGTTTTAGCTCATTATCCATGATTATCATGATACATCCTACTCTGAGCAACTTTGAAGTTTAGTCAATTCACCTGGACTTTCCCTGTTGCAGTGCCTGACAGTTGTTAATAAAATTATATTGAGTAAAGTTTTTAGACCATTCTTACATTTATAATTATACCGTGTTCCAACATTGCACAGCAGTAATTAGTATTAATTAATACTCCACATATCAACTCAGCCATTTTCATTACTAGTTGCAACCTTAGTGAACTATTGCCATGAGAGCAGAAATAACACCTCTAGACCCTTCCATTTTTATATTACTATCTTAATTCTAGTTTCCTGATTTAAACCAGCCATTAATCACCATACACTACCTGGTGCTCACCACCTCCCTGTTATACTACCTTCTGCTCTGATGAAGCAAGCTAACAGTTTTCTATTACATACTTGACTATGGAGGTTTAGTCCCTGACAGGTAACCTTTTGGTTGGGCCCACTAGTACTAAAAAAGCTAATACAGCTTGGACACTATATTTATTGAATACTAAATTAGATAAGGTAGGATAAATAGTATGAAAATGATTAATATTATATCTATAGATATATAATAAATTAAGATAGTGAAATTGCTTCTGGTTACAAATAAAAATTTGGGTAAGTTTAGCTTTAAAACACCTTATTTTTTGGAAGTAATCTAATAATGATAAAGTACCTTGTCTGAAAAGTTATCGGCCAAGTGCTGGTTGAGATTATAAAAAAATCTCTATAAAAATAGTAAAAATATTTGCGTTCGTAAAGACTATATGATACGGCTATTTAAGAGGAATAGATTATTCATAAAGTATACAAAAAAGTGTTTAATCAGATAATTAGGCTCTTATACTATATTTTATATAATTAGCGTCAATCTTGGGTTTAAAGTACGTTGCAAAATACAATGATACGATAAGCTGAATAAAGAGGCAGATAGGTATTTCTTCTGAATTTAGTCCTAGTAAATTTAAAATAAGGTTATTAAAATTCTAGAGCCAAGATGATTATAAACTCGGCTTACCTCGAATAAACAAGATGATTATAAACTAATATAATCTTACTTTTAATACTAATAGTCCCGCAGCAAATAATATGACAAGCTACTAATCAATCATATAGGTGTCTGCTTAGATTGCTAATAGAATATTGGAGTCACCAAAGGGTCGTTAAACCATATCGACTGGTATACTGAAGCAATCCTATTTCCTAACTTTTTCATAAACTGGAAACTTACAATTTGAATTAACAAACACAAGCTAACCGCGTTTATTTTATATCAATTCAAAACGTTGAAAAGTATTATTCAATTATAATTAATAAGTCAATGAAACTAGAAAAAGTTACAAAAGATGACCCACGTCGCAGCGATAAGGTTATAGCCTTTCACATCCCTAGGCATCTGGAACAAGAAGCGACCATATCGGAGACTCTTCAAACTGCCGCTACTCTTCTAAGTAAATATCATAATAGACGATATCAGATTTATGTATTTTACTAATTTTTATTTAACCTTTAATTTAGCTGTAGTATCGCTGTTCTTCAGAGTAAGTCTAGAATTAAATAGAATCATCTACATAACCACTTACGCCATTTTTCTAAATTTAACATCTGTAAACTTTTGAAGTGCTAGAAAGTGTTATTGGGCTTAACCAAAAAGTTTCTTTTTTTTTAGTACTAGATGGTCCCAACCCAAGGGGGGGGATTCATCGATGTTTAACCAAAAAGTTTCGAGAGAGTTTTTTGAAAAAATGCAAAATTGTTTTTTGCGTTATTATGAACCATTTTTATGGCCGCTTAACTATACTACCCTAAAATGTTTTTATCCGTGAAATAGTTGACAAGTTAGGCCCAATTTTTATCCTTATATTGCAGTTTGCTTTGCTTAAGTTTTTAATATGGGTACTTACGTCTTACCTTATACACATTAAAGAACTACTAGAATTTATTGCTAGTTGCTTTTTACTAGCACTAGGTAGCTCCAATTGAAGGTGATCCACCGAAGTTTAGCCAGTTGCTTTAATCTCGCACGATTTTTATAACATATTTGTTTTATTCGCGACGTTTCTATAAATTGTTTTAGACTTTTTTCTGAACCTCTATGAAACTATTTTTAAGTTTTTTGATACTTGAAAATCGTGTTCAACCAGCTACTTTGTGCATTGAAACAACATGCATATTTGGTGCTTTTTTCATAGTTTTGTAGCTTTAGTTTACTTCTCTGGAATGCCAATTGAGCTTTAAACTTTTAAAGCTTAATTATCATACAGCGTCAAACTTGCAATTCTAGTCAATACCTTTTTAAAAATCTAGCTTTATAAATAGGTTTAATCTATATTATGTTTTTACTCTGCTTCACAAAATACCTAAAATAATTTGAAATTTTATTTAGAAAAAATTTAGTAGTAACCAGCCATGCATAATTAATACTAATTGGCGACTTATTGTAATTATTTTTAGTACCGGTGGTCTGGATGGCTTAGCGCTTTTGCATCCATTGCAGCTGCTACTAATGGGAAAGCGATAACTTCAACGAGCGACAAACGTTCTTATTGGTCTACTATATTGTAAGTACTTTCTGTTGGCTTGTATTGGTTTTTTAATTGATGAATTTTGCTTTAGCAGCTATACCTAAATACCATATCTGTTATTAAGGCTTATTCATCTATTTCCCTTTGATTTTGAACATTCTAACGGTTGTTGTTTCTGATAATTAGTATGCTCTAGGTTATACTAACATTGTTCACAGGTTTTCATTCTTCGGTCTATTTTCACAATACCTTCCCTTGATTCTTAAAGCAATGGCTGTTCCAGCGGCTGAAAAGTCTACATAGTGGCCTCAATTTTATTGAAACTATTCTATAAATAGCTTTCTGTGCTCTACAAACTAGGAAGTTTATATTGAGGGTTTATCAACTAATTATTGGCATTGTTTTTGATTTTATATAACCATATAAAGATTTAAAAAGCAACAAAATTTTAACACCGCCTTTTAGGATTAGAATATAAAAATTAAATTTGGATTATAGAGTAATATGCAACAAGCTCTGATTTGACAAATTTTACTTTATGAAGCTTGGGTGTGCTAAATCCTAGCCATGTAGTTAAGGCCACAAGTTAATGCAATTGCGCTATGTTAAACAAAAAACAGGGCTTTAAGTTTAATTGGTGAGATATAACAAATTGTATATTCTTGATATTTGTTAGATTAGATGGTTATTGTGATTTGCATCAAGATAAAAAAGTTTGATAATGTATAGCGTATCAAATTAGCTTATACTCCTAATTGTACCTAAAATGCGGATATGTAAACCCTTAAAAGGGAGAATTTTTTAAAAGTACAATTGAAAAGATTACAGATTTTTTAATGAATATAACAATATAGTTTTATAAGTTCTTACTAATTAATGTTTGAAAATATAAAAACAGAACGGTTAAGATAGAGCAAACTGTTTACTACTTTTACATTACGCATGAACAAAAGCAACTCAAAGCTATCGTGTTAAAGATGATTTAAAATAAATACAACATGCAAATTTTAGATGCAGATTTCTAAAAAGTGCGTTCTTATAAGTATTGCTTAGAGGTGGTTGCTGAAATAAGAATAATATACAGTATTCTAGTAATAAAAGATTAACAATACTTTTCTAAGATTTATAGATCTTATAATTAAGCAACATATCATATGATAAAAAGTTACTTACCAGCAGTCTCTCTAAACCTATAAGGAAAGTCTTTATATGTTAGTTCTATTTGAGACCATTTTAAGAAGAAATAAAATTGGAATTATAAAGTTTTTGCCTATAAACCCATTAATTTTGGATCCAAATGATATTCATATGAAGCCATGTCACATTTAATAAGTTAATATATATGCCAACAAAAAGCTAGATACATAGCCTTATCCTAAAAATGTATCTTATCAGACTTGGCTGGAATTGTATATATACTTTCAAGTTGGGTTTCTCATTTTTTATAGCATAGTGGTGCCCAACCCAAAAGGGGGAGCCGCCACGCATCAAGTTGGGTTTCTCATTAGCCATGAAAACTCAAAGTTCAAAAAAATAAATTTTCCAAGTAGTTCAATAATTTTAAACTAGAACTTTCTGTTAGATGGAAGCATAGTAGTCCAGCTTCATTTAATATAAAGATATTGGTTAATCAATATACTTATTGATAGCAACTTGACTTATGTCTATATTTACCAGCAACAGCTTAGATATAGTAGTTCTTCAAAGTAGTTTATTTTTATTCTTTCACCATACTACTGCTAAGATCATAGTAGCTTTGCTCAGTTCTAATACAAGTAACTATAGAATAGCTAAAATATTTTAAATAAATATAAGCATCTAAATACTATGTATATAGAAGTAAAGATTTAGCAATGACACAGAAAATAATTTCTAGCTCCTCAATATCTTTGATGCCAGTGTAGTTTTTAAATTGATAAATTCCAATAAAAATCTAGAGGCCTCCAGTGATCTTTGTGTAGCCTTAAAATGGCACAAATAAGATTTATATTATATGTAAAATGTACAAAAAGGGTACTTATTCCAATATTAACTATAGAGGAATTAATTTATGAACTACTATACAGCATGAAACGGAATTAAACCTTTATTACTTAAAGGGTTGGTGAAAACAGAAAATTGCAATACTAATGGATATAACCACAAATTATGCGTGCATTTACTTCTATCTAAATCATTTTATAGAAGATAGAAATATCTATTATCTTATTTTAGAAAATCATAACATAAAGAAATATAATTCTAGAGGGAAGATTAAATGTGAAGAAATAAATTATCTAGATTATATATAGAATATTATAATTTATAAACAAAAGCACCTTTATATATATAGTAGATATAAAAAGTATTATAAAAATAATGTTTTTAGGGATTTTCAAAGCTTGATAATGGTAAATTTAATACTACATTTTCATAATTGTAAATTATATATAAACTATACATTCAAAATTAGTATAAAATCTATAACTTTTGTCATACATAATACTATTTTAATCTTTTTATCAAACATAACTTATGTATGATATATTTTATGTATAGATTAAAAGGCAATTTAAGATTATTATGGAGTTTTGATCTATGTTGGAACATTCTAAGTAAAAAATCTGCTTAACTCTTAAAATTTTATGCTTATATAATGTATCATAATAAATAATGTCTATAATAGGTTGCTATACTGATTTTATAATGATCTTACTTCAACTTAATATATCTTTTTTGTCATTTTATTTTTTTACTATATTTAAACAATGAGTTTGTAAAAAAATAATGTAAAAATAATAGTATTAAATAAAATTACTCATTGATTTATAACAAAAGTGTAACTATAAATATATAGGATACTATTTATTATTCTAGTAGTTCATAATATATACTTCTGAACCAGAGATAAAGTTTTGGTATTGTATTATATAAGTTTTTATGATATAGGTGATAAAGTATAACAATAGGGTGTAAGTCTTATAAACTACAAGCTGCATTCATTTTAGTAATTTCCATGAGAGTTAAGCCATAATAGTATTTGGCTCTATTTATAGCCTGATAGCATATATCATTAATCATCATTATTATATAATATTGGATCATGAGGAGGTTAATATTCTCTTTAAAAATCCGTTTATCCCTAAAAAGTATTTTGTAATTACTTAAAGTTCCCACTTCCTTAAATTTCAACTAAAACTGATCTAATTGTCACACCAGATAAACTATTTTACATTTGAGATATTTCACTTGTATCTAAGATATTTCAAAATTACTCAGTTTCCAACCAAGCAAATTTTAGCTCATATCAACTAATGCTTTTTATCTATAGTACTAACTTCTCATGATGAATAGGTTTTTTTGTAAATTACATAATTATAAAATGTACTTTTAGATTAATCTAATAAAAAAAACTTATTTTTTGTCATTATAAGCATATAACATCTGTTACTGTAATTATTATACATTTCTCTATATGTCTAATCTGAATGTCTTGATTTAGTGAGTGCATCTTTTTCCTACAGTTTCAATATTTTAATTTCTGAATCTAGTTTGTTCTACAACAAAAATAATACTAACCTTAGGATCCTTCTAACTAAAACAACATTTTGAAATCAGGACAAACTTTTTAGAAATTGAGGCAAAAATTCAAGGGAAACTATTGTCCTCTAACAACAGATGAAAGTTATAGTCTACAATAATCCTTACTATATTATATCAATTGTTAGTGCACAACTTGATATGATCACATCATCTAATTTCAAGATTCTAATAGGAATCATTTTCCAAATAGATAGCAACTTTTATAAGGCTTATTTATATACTGCAGCCCATATCTTACACTTTATTTACACTGTGAGCCCAATTAGGAAAAGTAAAAGGCCTGTGCTCATGCCCATCTATTGTCCTCTTAATATCAAGTATGTGCTATATTAGTACTGGGCAACTGCTTTCTTTAAAAACCTTTCCAGATAAACCACTTCTCTTCAGCATCATATTGAATTTAAAAAATGCCTTCAAGGAGGTAGTCTATTTTGGGGTCAATGATGAGTCTCAGCATTTCTATTGACTTCTCTAGAATTTTACAAGATCAAAGGTTCAGTACATTACATTATAGTACTATCTGATTTGATTCAACTGGACACAGAATTCTGCACATCAGTTAAACTCTTCATGCTAAACATACTTGTAGAATTTGTTGGTGCAACACATCTCTCTAATTCATAAATGTTTAAGCAGATATAACCATTTTGTCTAAACACTACCTCAAATACATATTGAATTTTAGCTCTAGATCAAACATTTTCTGCTATTAACATCTGCCCAATACTTACTTCCAATAGCGTCCTGATCTAAAAATTTCCATTTTCCCCTCAATTAAAAGATTCAGCAGCCCCTTTATTAGTATTTCCCTAGTAGGTGTGAAGCCTAAACCTTAGGCTTGCAATACATTTATTATTAAGTCAATTTCAGCCTATATTTATTATTAATTTAACAAATGCTATTTTATCAGTATTAAGACCCAAATTAGTATTTGAGGTGGGTCAACCTCGGGACAAATATACCACACCAAGAATTTTTCTAGCCAGTACAGGTTTCAAACTCAAAACCTGCATTAGGGTGGAAGCAGCTTTACCTGCCAGGCTAACCACCTTTAAGGCCCAAAATTATTATTCTTAATTTACCTAGCATCAAATGGCTAATAATGCAAAATTCACAGCCAAACAAATTTGGGATGAATTGCCTCATTAATGCTCCACTGGCCAATAAAATGGGGAGAATGCCTGAGTTAAGTTACTATTCATTCTGATATTAGTCCTTAGGATGTATTCAGTATTTAAATCCTCTACCTACCTCATTAAATACCTTATGACACATAACATGTCTTGTGGCAACTATTTTACCCTCCTATCTGTTGGCTTCCCTATGGTATATAATGGAAACCACTTAACTGTGTTACCATTATCTCAGCCCAGCTCTTAAAGATGAAGCCTGATCAACTCCAACCCTGAACCTAAACTGTGTATTAACCTCATATACTCTGTGACAGTTGAGGTTTTCCCTCAACATCATATTGCTCTGATCTATAATAAGACAGAGCAAGCTGGCGTGGAAGAAGGATGGGGTGAGGGAGCATTGGTCTTAGCTAGGCCCTGGGATGGGGTTGAGACTGAGGCAGGGAGGCAGTTAGAGCTTGCATCAGGCCTGGGGTCAAACTAGATGGTGTTGAAGTGGGTGAGTTTGAGGTTCAAGTTGGATTTGAATCAGAACTGGATTAGGTCCTGGTTGTGGTAGCTCAGCCAGTACAGAATTCAACCTAGCCTAGTTTGATGGGAGTTTGATTATGGCATATTTCAAAGGACATAGTGTTAGGCTTGATGGAAGAGCCTGAACTATGCTTTCAGCAGAGAGCTATAAGAAAAGGGATTTGGAAACTGGAGGTTCTTTAGTTCCTTTTTTATCAACCTGCCTATTATATATCCAATAAAGCCTTTTATTAAGCTTTATCTATTTTATTATTGACTTCCAAGGTTTATAATGTATATTTAGTCTAACAATGGTAATGTTTGGCCTATACAAACAGGAGATGGATATTGAGAGTGATTTTGGGAAGGCTATTACCTCCATATACACCTTGTCTTGGAGTCAGGGCACGTTGCTTGGGTAAGCATACTTGCAACTGTCCTTCAAGGGGTGTTCATCCATGGCACCTGTAGCGCACACACTAGAAGAATGGTCTCAGGAACTTTGTCCACCCTTTGGTCATTAACTTGGGTCCTGCTTCCCAACTCATTAGTGGATTATTAGAATGAGCCAGTGCGTTACATATTCCCAGAACTAATTTTACCTTCACACATGGTATATGCCTATCTCTCGCCATCTGGAATATCCCCTTCCTTTATTTTAGTTTATTCCTGATTCTAAGTTGGTACTTTTTTAAGTACCAATTAGTTTTTTATTAAAGTTACGCTTGATTTAATACTCTTTTTCATTTACTTTTGACTAGTTTTAAATAGAGATTGCCTGAACATTATGCAGAAATTTGCCTCAATGATGCTGATTCCTTTGAGAGATAGCCTAGCGTTAACTAAAGATTTTGCCTGCTCACATAGCAGAGATTTGCCTCAAACATGGTGATTTCATCAAGAGATTTCCCTAGAGAGACAGAGACCCCTAGAAGATTCCGCTGGAGCTACTTATGACTAATAATTGTGTAGCCTTCAAAGGACCTGCCCTTCAAATTTAGTGAAAAACCAAAACCCCTTAATAAAGTTTTTATATTCTGGTGAAATTTAAGCTAAAATTAACACCTACAATAGATATAAGTCTGTTAAATTACATCTAAAGTTTAATTAATTTTTTTACTATTGTGCCTTTGGAAAAAGACCCTCTAGAAACAAAGTTATAATGAATAAACATAAGAGGTATTTCAGTAAGGTGACTATGCTACTAAGACAAAATATTCTTGGCCACCAATTTCAAGGTGGTCGGTGCTCTTATTAATAAAAATTTATATAAGAACTAAGATAGCTATGGAGACTTTAATTTTGAGAAATGTTATGAGTATCCCCATTCTTAGAACTTAAAGTAGCTTTACTATTAAATTATCACTTCATGATATATTGTGTTATTCTATCATAGGACATAAAACTCATCTTTATATAAATACAATGTTTACATAGTAGGACTTTGCGTCACTGCTATCCTCATTATTCTTCTCTTATATATTGTGATGGAACAAACACTATCCTAACTCTCTCCAGTCTTTTTTTAGTACTAGCTAACTCTCTCCAGTCTTCAAATGTAAGAATCTTGGACTTGTCTAGATTGGTAGCTTACAATTACATCAGTGAAAGATCTGAGTAAACACTGAATTTCAACTTTACTCCATTAAATCATTAAAGAAATATGCACACTGCAAAGTCCTTCTGAGCTATCCAATAAAGTTGTGGTTTATATTGGCCTTTATAATGAGCATATTTTCCAAGGTGTTGTCAAAATTCTCGCAGTTACTAATGTTTGCTGGTGCTATTTGCACAGGTTTCAACAATTTAGCAGCAACAGTACTAAAACTCACAACTGCTGTTATATAAACGAGATTTTTAGTACTAATTGTGGAATAAGATATATGTAACTTAGATACTAGAAAAAAAGGGTTTTATTTATATATAGGTTTATTAGTGAGAAATTGGGGGCAAAAAGCAAACCACTTTAATACCTCAATGCTTAGTAATTAAAGCAATTTGAGGCTTGAAGTGAGTAAAGAGAAAAAATCATTATAAGCTGGCCGCGTCCAAATTAGGCATATGAGCTTTTGTACTATCAGATCTCTTAAGACTCGGCTACATTAAGGAGAGGGCTGTTGATGGGTCAATAGCTGGGAAGATGAACCTGTGGGGCAAGATTTTAATATACTTTAACCAATCATAAGGCAAGAAAATATTTTAACCTGGTGTGACCACCTCAAGGGCTATAAAGGGTCTGGTCTCCGCGGAAAAGTTTAAATTAAATTACATATTTATAAGGATGGACCTCTGAATGACTCCCCTGATTCTGCTGCAGATTCAGCGTAACCCTATTACTAACTGTAGGTCTATTTGGTTGAAGAATGATGAAATAGTATTACCTCAATTTTTGGGGTTTCACTGAGAATCAACCAGGGTTTTTTGGCCGATAATATCCTTATTTACAATCAAAACACTTTTATTACAATATCAGACAGGTAATAGTCCGACATTACCCCTTCAAGAGTGTTAGGGGGAGCTATAGGGTGAATAAACTAGCCATAATTGGTTGATAGTGACTCTGATAACAAGGGATTTAGTGGAGTACTCATCCCCTGCTTATAAGTAGCTGCATAAGGTCCTTCCCAGATAGACCTGAGATTCTCACTTCTTGAAGTGATCCAATTGTGGTAATACAGCACCAAGTCAGATACTTGGAAGCAAGGAAGAGGAGGCCAGAGTTCATTAGTCTCTTAGCCCACTTTTTTGACAGTTTTAGCCAAATTATCATAGACTCTGATTGTAACTGAATGATGTGCTGGGCCAACTTCTTCATGGCTTGCTCAGGATCAGCTCTAGAAGAGATGATATCTTTGGCTAATAAGGCTGGCACTTTAGGTTCTTATCCATACATAATGTGAAAAGGTGACATTTTGAGGATTTGGGGTAACTGATACGGTAGGCCATGAGAGCACTTGGTAATTACAGAATCCAATGAAGATGGTATGAAGTGACCATATTATATAGTAAAGAGACCAGGGTTTCATTGGCTCTTTCTAATGGTACCATTGGTAGATGGGTTATATGAGGCTGATAAGAGCTGTTGCGCTCCCATAAGGTAACTAGGATCTTCACCACTCTTGAGGTAAAGCTTTCCCATTATCACAGAGCAGGACCTGGGGCAACCATGGCGCGCAAAAATATACTGATTGAGGAAAGTGGCTGTAGCCTTGGAAGTTTTCGCAGGAGAGCCACAGCTTCGACCCACTTGTTAAAGTATTCTATGCCTACTAAAATTACCAGTTTCCCCCAGTATGCTGGGCTAAAGGGCTTATGACACCTAAACTTATGGTGTGGAAGGGTTGTTGAGGCGTAGTGGTTTGGTACTGATACCTGATCTTGTAGATGAATTGTTTCTTGCAGGTCAGACAAGCATCCAGGACTTCAGTTATTGTCTCCATGTCTCCTTACCAGTAGTAGCGCTCTTTTACCCATTCATAGATTTTCTGTACCCCGCTATGACATATAATAGAATGGGACTCCAAGATCACAGGTACTCGCTCTGACGGCTGGAGATAGGGCAACCAGTTTGCGCCTACATTTTTGTATAGCTTAACGCTCTCCATCTTGGTGTTACATAGTGTCAAGCTATCATTTTCTGTACAGGTTCATACTCATCAGCAAACGCATCCAGCGTCATTAAAGGATCATGTAACCTCTCGTCTTCAATATTATCTATGTGAAGGACAGGCAGCCGTGTCAACCCATTAACATTCATATGGCGAGTTCCCACCCTGTGCTCAATGGTCATGTCATAGTGCTGGAGCTCCAAAGCCCAGCGAGCCAACCATCTAGTGGGATCTTCAATATTCTGCAACCACTTCAAGGAGGCGTGGTTGGCAACTAAGTTAAAGGACGTCCCATATAGGAAAGAGCGGATATATTTTACATCCAGCAGAACAGCAAGGCTGTCCTTCTCAGTGATGCTGTAGTTGCGTTCAGATTCTGAAAGGTCTTGATGAAGTAGGAAACTGGATGATCAACCCTATGCTCATTCAATTGAGCCAAGATAGCTCCAATGGCATAATTGGTGGCATTTATGAACAACATAAAGGGCTTGCCATAATCAGGGTGGCAGAGAATCAGCCTTTGCTGCAGTAACTCATCAGGGGTTTAAAACGCGGCTTTTTGTTCAGCACCCCAATGGAACAGAGTGTTCATAGCCTAGAGACATATGAGGGGCTCACTAAGCTGAAAAAATTTTGGGATGAACTGATGGTAATACCCCATCTTGCCCAGAAATACCTGTATATTGCAAAGGGTTTTAGGCGCAGGCATCTTGTCTATAGCTTCAATCGTGTCTTGCAGGGGTTGAATCTCATCTTGAGAGATAGCGTGCCCAAGGTAATCCAGCTTCTTCTGGAAGAGAGTTAGTTTTTTATGGCTTCAACTTAATGTTAGAAGCCCGCAGGCGTTGAAATAATTCTTTTAGGTGTGTTGTCGTTGAACATTTTGGAAAAAAATGTTATATCATACAGGTAGACGATCACACAGCTCAGTTTCATATCCTGTAGGATGTTATCTATTGACCACTGAAAAGTTGCAGGTGCATTGCACAACCCTGATGAAGACAAGTGGGTTGGAACAGGCCTTCATTGCAGATTAGAGCGTACTTCTCTTGATCCTGTAGAGAAAGGTCCATCTGCCAATACCCGCTAGCCAAGTCCATAGCGGAAAAGAACTTGGATCCAGAGGGTTAAGCCAAAACGTCGCCAATATGGGATAGAATAACTGTCCTTTTTTGTGATATTGTTCAGTTTATGGTAATGCATAACTAACCTATGACCTCCATTTTTCTATCAGTAGAAGAAGAGACGACCAAGGGATTTGGGAAGGCACCAGTGACCCGGCGTCCAGCAACTGTTTGAGCTCCGTCCGCATCTGTATCTCCTCAACTTTGGATTTTTGGTAGGATTTGGATTGAATGGGACAAGCATCGCCAACGTCAACAGTGTGGGTCCAACCCTTCATGTGCCCATAGTTGGTATCAGAGTTTAAAATGTTTCTATAGGTTTCAAGTAGGGTGTGAACTTTATCATGCTCAGCTGGGCTTAGTTCCTCAGAAATTATGAACGGTAGGCATGGTATATACTGATTGATCAGCGGATAAGCATATCTTCCATAGACCCAATACTAGACATTTGCTTGATGTTCTAAATGGGAATCAGCAGGCCTCTTCCGATCTACTGATGCTTTTTTAAGACCATGTCTTTAGGGGTGAGATTCCCCAGAAGGAAATTGATAGGTCGCTGATAGGCTGGGTCTAGCACGCCTGGTAATACTCGGGGCTCTAGAGGACTAACACCCTCAACGTTGGTTAGGTGCATTAAGCAGTTGTGGGGATTTGCAGAGTAATATTAGTGCCAACTACCCTTTGTTCACCTGCCTTGATTACTACCTCTTCAGAATCATAAAAAGCAATTACATCTAAAGCGTCCACTGATGGAGGTAACATATTGGTGTTGCATCCTGCCATTGTGAAGTGTAGGGATAAGGCGGAGGAGGGGTAATCGATGGTGTAAGTGCATTCTTTTTTATTAAGCTCGCTGTTGAACAGAAATAGTGGAATCTCATAGTTAAGCATGGAGAGATAACCCTGTTTTAAGTTAATAATTCTATCATACTAAATTATAAACTGAGTACTAATGTGCATATCAGGTATTGTTGGCTAAAGCTACCACGGGGCTAATAAAAAGTGCTTCCCAAATCTGACGGGTAAAGATGAATTGGCTCCAGTGGCGCGAGTGCTGATTGTATCAGTAGTACCAAACTTTTGGTTGTAGTCGAGGTCAGGGGGTAGCTTAATTTTCTTTATGAGTTTGGGTGAAACGTTCACAGGTGATCCAGTATCAAGGATAGCCGTGACCCATACTTCATAGACGATGACCTCAACTTTTGTTAAGGTTCACCCAAGTTTGGGGAAAGAGCTAGGACCTCCTTTATCTGGAAAGTGGAAGCTAGTATTTTAGCAGTTTCAGGGTATTTCTCCTGGATAGACTGCAGGGTATGAACACACTGGGTGAATTGTATCAGCGTAACAATGAGCTAGTCAGCGTCACTGGCAGTGTTAATAACCTCAAACCCCCTCAGAACTTAAAGAAGCTAATGTTGCCAGGGTATCCTAGCCATTTATACTCTTTCTGGGTTCAACCTGTCGGGGAATTTTTACTTATTTTGGGGCCCTTAAGACATAATAGCTTCTATACTCACAACCCCCTTCAGATTCAACATCAGAGGGGTTATCAATGAACGTCAGAGAGTCCATAAGGGTGTGAGGTAGGTTCAGGGCTTCCCTTGCAGCAGGATAGGTCCTGGGGTGCTCATCCAACTCATTAACTTTTGGGGGAGGCGTTGAAATTGTAATGGCACTATATTTAGCCTTAGAAGTGACAGGTTTGGGCTGCCCCATGACCTCAGGTTTTGAACTAGGGGCAGCCCGAGGTGAAACTGAAGGGGATAAAGACAACGGCTTGGAGGGACGTGACATTTGATCCACCATAGTAGACCGCTTTGAAAGGCGTGGAGAACAAGGAAAAGTGATATCTGACTTACAGTCTTAGCTTGTGAAACTGGTGCCAGGGGGAGCGTTTCACCATCACTGCCAGTATTTTCTGGCTATCCTCACATGGTGGAGGAGCATCTCGTCACTGAAGCTCTGCAAAAGCAGGTTTCCCGAGAGAGACCGCCATAGAAAAGGCTGGAGGGTCAGATTTCATTCTCGCCTTAAAGCTCTTTGCATAAGTTCAAATTCATGAAAGTAAGCCACTGATATTAAGCCTCTTTGATATCCATACAGTTTGGAAGGTGCGCTTGACTTCAGAGATATACATTGCCAAATAAGGATGAGACGCCAAGCCAGCCAGGATAACAGCAAAAAATCATTGAGAGGTAACAGCTAGGCAAGCAACAGAGGTTGCTCTTTACTATAGCATCGCTTAACAAAAGAGGTGATTGATTCTCCTTCTTGCAAACTAAGGCACATTTTGCATGTTTTTGCCTTTGTAAACTCTGTTGGGAGCCAAATTCTCCATTGAGCGCTTATTTTACCTCGGCCAGGTGCTAGGTGTGGCCAAGTAGAAACCATTATTTTCTGAGACATATGACTCAATCAAGGAAGGATAAATTTGAGTTTTTGCTGGTCAGTTGCTCCTTCCATCGCAGATTCATAAACAAAGAGGAAGCAGGTAATACTGCCTTCACACGGGGTAAACTTGTACCTAAAAAGGGGTTTTTGAATGTTGGGATAGGTTCCATAAGGCCTTGAGAGGGGTGCTGCTTGATCTTGCATGAGTTAAGACAATGCACTAGCTAGCTGCAGTTCTAATGCAGCTAACCTGGACTTAGAGAGGTGAGGAGGTTGTGAGGGTTAAAATTACCACCAATCTCCATTTTTTAGAAAGATTTATTTGTGGTGTACAGGCCCCAAGTAGTGAGAACCACTTGTCAAAATCCTAGAGGTTACTAGCGCTCACTGATGCTATTTGCACAGATTTCAACAATATAGCAGCAACAGGATTACTAAAACATACAACTGCTGCTATATAAATGGGGATTTTTAGTATTACTTGTGAAATAAAATATATGAAATTTAATTATTAGAAAAGAAGGGGCTCTAAATATATATAAGTTTATAAGTGAGAACCTGGGGGTAAAAAAAAACTCCTTAATACCTCACTGCTTAGTAATTAAAGCAATTTGAGGATTGAAGTGAGTAAAAGAAAAATTCATAGTAAGCTTGCCGCGTCCAAATTAGGCAATATGGGCTTTTGTACTAATAGATTTCTTGAGACTTGACTACATTAAGGTGAGGGCTGTTGATGGGTCAATAGCTTGGAAGATGAACCCGTAGGCAAGGTTTTAATATACTTTAACCAATCATAAGGCGAGAAAATATTTTAACCTGGTGTGACCACCTCAAGGGCTATAAAGGGTCTGGTCTCAGCGGAAAAGTTTAGATTAAATTACATAATTATAGGGATTGAACTCTGAATAGCTCCCCTGATTACGCTGCAGATTTAGCGAAGCCTTTTACTAACTGTAGGCCTATTTGTTTGAAGAATGGGGAAAATAGTATTACCTCAATTTTTGGGGTTTCACTGAGAATTAACCAGGGTTTTTTGGCCGATAATATCCTTATTTACAATCAAAACACTTTTATTACAATATCAGACAGGTAATTGTCTGACACCAGATATAAGAGTTACCAGTGCTGCTCTATCTTTGATTTTAAATTTAAGTCTAAATATATCTTCTTCTGTGAAATAAATTAAGTTCTATGTTACTATTGATACTTCTGTACCATCCTCAAAATGTAACTTAATTTTAATAGTCACAATTTAACTGATGAAACAGCTGAAATTTTCTTGTTTTCCTATTTAATGAAGTTGCAGTTAGCATAACAAGGAGATTGGAGGTCCCAAAAACATGATAGAAGTCGATGTTATACCAATCTTACTTATACCTAAGTGAGATAGCTTTTGATGGGCACTATTATATAGCTTAAAACGTATAGTGATCTACCACCTCTTAAAAATATTGTAAGACATAATTAAAAAGCCCTGGAAAACTAATCTCTCCCAAGAATCACACTTTAATTTTGTTGAGGTTATTTCTTATGTCTACTTTAATGTGAAAGACATATAAATGTCATAACTTCAATTGTCAAAAGATATTGAGATCTAAAATATAAATTAGTCTAGTGTAGGTAGGAATTATTCTGTGAACAAGGGCATTTAATTTAAATAAATACGCCTCTTATGATGAAGACTGCCTTCAGTTCATTTTTATTTAACTTTTTGTGAAATTAACAAAGTCTATGTAACTTACTATTATATAGTACAACAAAATCTAGAGAAGTTTTATTAGGACTAGACACTACTAATATCCTGTCCTTCTAGTCCCACAGTACAACTGTGCCAAGAGGGCTCAATGAAGAGTAGTATTGTGTGCCCTTCAGGAACTTGGTTCAACTGTGCCTACCAGTCCTCCTCAGCTTCATGGTCCTCTTGGACCTAATATCTAAGTAATATCTTTGAGCGAGAACTCATAACTGAGTCAACAAAATGTAATTGTGATTTTTAAAATTGGAGCTATTATGGGGTGCAAGCTAACTTGAGAAGAGGTTACTATTAATCCTGGCCTTATTGTCATTGATCTTTAAATGTATCGTGATCATCTGTGGGTACATATATTAAGAACAATGAGGAGGAAAATGAGGAATAATTTCTCAAGTTAGCCGCCCTCACTGATTTTGAACATAACTTGTACCAATGATGGGTAAGGGACAAGTAATAACAGTTGGTATCAAGGGGACGCGTGATGGGGTTGCTAGAGCTATACCAACAGCCTTGTAAATTGCAAGTTACTTTATTGGCAAAAGTAGAACATTACATTTATTATGATGAGGATCCAAGTCCCATATAAATACAATATGACCAAAATTAGGGCAAATAATCTTTAATTCAAAACTCAAGTTTAGCATACTTAAGTCAAGTTACTACTATGGATGGTAAGGTGATTTTATTGTCCAGTTTTGGCTTAGTTCTGTAACAATATGACCCTTCCCCTTCCCTCAACTTTCTTTATAGCCACCATCTCCAAAACAAGTTTTTTTTGAGTTGACTCTTTTAATTGACTTTCTATTAAAACTGTATCAAATGAACCTTTGGCCTTGCCTCACCTTGTACATCCTCAAGGAGGGTTTAAATTAATATTGTGCATTATATATTTTCTTAATTTAATCAGAATTCTAATTCAAAATCCTTTTAGTATAGACCATTTCAAATTGAAGCTCTGTATGGTTTATACTCTGAATCTCACTTGGCATGAACTCTCCCTATAAGTAAATTAAAGTATTGATTTATTTTGGCTAAGTTGCTTTTTAATGTCACATTTGCTTTTTGGACTAATTTGGTATTGGCATCATTTGCGGTGGTTTACATTTGTTTTGGTAGCTGTCAGGAAGTTGATATGACTGGATGATACACTTTCATATCGGTGGATTGGAGGGGAATTGAGATGAGTCTCAAGATTTATAGAAAAGGTTTACATGAATCTTAATTGAGCAAAATGAGGAAATTCAGTAAATTGAGAGGAATTATGCCGAGATTCAATATGAACAAGAGTAACTCAAAAAAAGAGGAAGAATAGAAGATTAAAAAGCTGAGGATGCATCTGACTGTGGAACTGAGGTATAAAGAGCCTCATGGAAGTTAAAAGGGGATAGTCTTTTATGAGGAAGAGAGGAGCTCAGAAAGGTCTGCGAGTTATATTCAAAAAAAAGGTAAAATATGGGGCAATAGCTCTGTATATATTTTATCAAGTTTTATTAAAAGAATCAGCGATCCTCATATCATTCAATTTAGTTGCTCAGTGGCTAATACCCTGTGAAAATCCAACTCTGCGGAAGCAGACCCAGACGCTGAGAATTTAGCAGTGGTGCTCACTACAGGGGGCCACTTAGCAACTATAGCTGGTAAAACACAATGACGAGTCCTCATTCATTCTGACATAACCTGATTAGATTCTGAGCATGGTATGCTGAAAAAGCCTGGGAGGCACCTAACCCTGAACCAACAATATTTACTGGTACTGAACCAGGGGATGAGTTATTATAATTAGTGCAATTTGGGAATTTCCTGGAGCTGACAACTAACCAAAATGGACACTCCACAAATGTGACTCCCCAACAACTGAGAAATATTATGGAATGGCTGTTGCCAGATATCGCCTATATGAGGATGAGACTGGGGAAAATGCTTTGAGTCTGTTCTATAACCAACGCAATCAAGAGAATTGATATGCGCTGTACATGTCTTATTTGGACGCAACTACTATGGGGTTAACTCGCCGCCTCAGTAACCACAGAATTGAGGAATATTTAGTTGCTTATGTGTAACCTTCAATTTTACAGCTACTGCGTGTTCTGGCTCGTCATAATATTGAAATTGGAGATGTATTGCAGTTCGCACAAGCACAACAGCACAATACTCGCCTCCCACTTGACTGCCTCAATTGTTCATTTTCAGAAATACAAGAAGCGCTGGCACAGATGGATCATCGTGTTGGGGATGTCCGCCATTGATTGGACATTCTTGTACCACAGTTAAACTCAGAACTACCTCGAGTAATAAGAGAACTACTGGAACAGCATGGCCTATCAGCGGAGTGGATTCAGGATGTAACAACCTTGAGGAATAATACTGAGCGCTGTATGATGGAGCTAGCTAAATGGGTGGAAGCTCTTGAAGCCATGATTGCTCAGCTCAAGGAAATAATGACCCTGATAGAACAGCAAGTGGCAGCCCAAGTCAGCTCTCTATTGACAGAATTAGATCAACTCTATATCAGATGGGATACCCAGCAAATGTCAGATAGCGTGCTTATCCTTTGGTCAACATCTACCGAGTATCTCCAGCTTATTCATAGAGTTACATGACTGGAAGTTATTAGTCAGGCGGAGCGCCAATGAGCCTTCCCTC
>JAKSZP010009836.1:0-47617 GCA_022478985.1 Massospora cicadina | reverse complement strand
TGGTCTCAAAGCTGTAAAATAATGTAGAGGTCAATAAAACAAAAAGATGGGGAGAAATAGACTACTTTAGTGAGTTAGTATCAATAACAAAAGGATGTGTGGGGAAGTGGTGCCTAGGGGAACAACCGTGACCCTGTATGATCAGTATCTTTCACAGTCTTCTAGCTGACCTCCTGGTAAGCACCCTCACTTTTCTGAATCATCCTTTAAACTGAAATGTTGGAGGTCACACCTCTTGAGGTTTGGAAAGCGGGGATGAAATTTCTGAAGGCATTTTCATCAATTATGTCATATGTGATGCTTCCTGATCAAAAATCTCATTGGTGCCTTCCAGGTTAGGGTCGCATTTTGCACTAGCTTAAGAATTAACTTATCAAGGCTCAATTTAAAAGTGGGGATATTGACTTGCTTATCATATAAACTTCTGATACCCTTCTTTGAGTTTAACTGTGGAGGAAGAGCAGGAGCTAACCATGGTAACTCTGTTAGCCCAGATTCTAGTTATTACTCCTCCCACAATTTTGATGGTGGATTGAGGTTTGGAGGCGTATTAGTTTCTTAAGTATTTGTGTCAAATGGCCTGCATGGAGGGTTAGAGCTGGTTGACCTGTTGGTGCTTCCAATGCATCAGCAAACTCATCATTCATTGGTAGATATTAAAATTTAACTGATTTTTGTTTTTAGGCTCTGCCCCAACTTTACAATGAGATTTAGACTCATCTTGACCCTCTGTTGGCAGGTCACCTGGAAATACAAAATTTCTTGACTTTGTGAAGTGGATGTATAACTGGTCATGGATTTCCAAGGATATTCTAGCATGGATCAATAAATGCATAACATATGCTTAGCAAAATCGGATATATCAGGTAGGAATGGGCTTATCTAACCACTGCAGTAGGCTGAGGGTCTGTGAACCTCGATATCCATCAACTTTATTATTAAGCTTCCAAGCTTCAAATGGTTTTAATGCGATTATGGTGGTTGTAGACTGCTTTACTAAGTTTTCACTGTATATCCCTGTTCATAAGCTATTATTTCAAAGGAAACAGCCCAGCTCTTTGTGCATCATGCTTTCTTAATTTTTGTTTGCCTCAAGAAATTGTGAGTAACTTGGGAGCTACAGTTTATAGTGCATTTTTGGATGGCCCTCAGGGATATCCTGAAGATTATGCAGTGCTGTTCCATTGCATACAATCCCCAATCTGGAGGGCAAATGGATCAGGTCAAACAGATCCTTGAACAGTATCTCTGGTGTTATGCCACTGGCATGCAGGATACCTGGGCGGATGATATTCCATTGGCACAATTTGTATACAATAATCCCTCCCATACAACTACTGGGTTTTCACCTTATTAAGCCACACTAGGTTAACCTTTCATTTTCCCCCAGCCCATACCTTTGCTCAGAAGTCCCTGCTGCAGCTGACCATGTGCAGAAAATCTGGAGCACTCAATCCCTGGTACTTGAGCACCTGAATAAAGCTATTAGCGATTACAAGCAGTTCATGGATCATAAATGTCTCCCACCTATGAGATATAGATAGGTTCATTGGTCATGCTCAATATGTGCCACCTGTATATGAAAGTTTCATCACAAAAGTTTACAAGAAAGCACTTGGGCCCTCACATGGTCAAGAAAGATTTGGGCAATGAGGCCTTTCATTTGGCTCTCCTTGCTCATTTGAAACAGCACCCCATCTTACATGCTTCCCAGTTTTCAGCGTTTAAAGGCATGCCACCTGCTATCCCAAACCTGTTGTGATCAAAGAATCAGTGGAGGCGGAGGTGGAGGCAATTTAGCGTCACATCAATCACGTTGATGTCACAGCTTGAGGACATGATTGAGGGTACTAAATGTAAGGAAAAAGCTGGTCATCAGGAGGCCAAAAGGGTTAAATTGCAAGGCCTTTCTGACCTAAGACATAGCCTGAACCAACGCTGGGTGCAGGCAAGATATGCCAAGGTTATTCCTGGAACTGTTTGTGATGCTCAGCCTTGTGTTACAGCAAGGGCGTTAAAATGCACCAGCTATATCACAAATAAAGATGGTCTTATTTGGTTGCTCAGAAATCGAGTTTTTAAACATGTTCAATTTTTGAAATTTTAAATTGGGTCACCCTTGCCTAGAATCCATAAATCAAACTTGGTCAATCTCAAGCTACAATACCCTGGCCAATGGAATCATGCGCATATTGGTGCTTTTATGCTTAGCACCACTTCTGCCATTTGATGATCCCCTCAATTGTTTAAGTATGCTTCCTTGAGACCAACCTTCCTCAATAGTTACCTTTCCTAATAAAAATCCCCTCTTATCATTACATTTTTTTAAAATGGTTCCTTGGGTGAACCTGTGCATGGGCCTCCTCAAGGAGGTCTCCAACAACGTTGATCATGTTAATTTTGTAAAGATATCATCAAAATCTGATGAACTTCTGGGCAGCCCTGGTCCCCTCCAGATCAAGGTACCCAAGCACTCCTGCACTGATATCCACTTGGCTATATACTCCCCTTTAGGGTCCAACCAAGTCTTGTGGTTTTTTAGTTTTCTACTACTATATACAGCGTTGTACTCCCTTGCCCAGTTTTTTTTGTTCCAGAATCCTCAGCGGTGCCATGTTTATCATCTTGAAAGTTACTAGTTCCCATTTGGTGTGGCAGTGCATCCTGCACCATATCTATAGGAATGGGAGAGTTAAAGAAACTCTCCTTACAGTCGCTCAGTGCAGTATTTAATGGCTTGGAAGAGATCTTCTTATGAGAACAGCTGGGTTTGTGTTTACAATTGTTCCAATTGCCACAAGTTAGTGGAGGCCTTCCATGCTGAACACCTGGATGCTCCCTTTCATTTCCAGAAATTTGCCTCCATGTTATCAATCAAGCTCTTAAAAGTATACAAAAATGTTGTGCTTGCCCAAATTCATAGTGGAGCTGCTCCCCCGACTTAAAAAGGAAAGTGTAGTGTAAGTCTTGGGGAGCAACCCCTGTGTCTTAATTAGAAGGAATTCCCATTTTTACTAAGAAGTGGAGGAATTCAGCAGCTGTTCCTCTCATCACCATGGGTGACTTAGCCCATCTGGTAGATTAGAGGTGGGTGATGGCGTAACACTTGAAAATTGCTCTATTTCTCCATTCTAACCACCCATGAGTTGGTCCAATAAATCTGGGGTGCGTTGAGAAGTTGCAGTGGCTAGGAGCTATTACCAGCAGAGGGGTGGCAGCAATTTTCCCTCAAGAGGTTATCTCTGATGGTTTGATTTCCACTAATAAATCTATATAGATATCTGTGTAAAATGATTGATTAAGTTAGTTTTAGGCTTTCAAATCCCCAACTGCTATTCTTCTTTGTCACTGACAATCAGGAGCCCATCCCTTATAGATACAGGTGCAAAAAACCCCTTTCCTACTCATTAGGATTGGTCATAAGTGGTCTAGCCATAGGTGCACCCAGTCACCCACCAGACAAAGCAACACCAATCTGCCAAGCAGAATTATGCTATGGGGAAAATTTGGTGGCAAAAATTGAGCTTAAGTCAGCTGTCCAGGCTAAGACTGATCTAGCATTATAGGGATTTTAAAATGGTGATCCACTGTAGTCAAAAAGCATAATTATTCCCAATAGCAAATGCGATCATTTTTGTTTCCCTATTTTCTGTGAGCTTATAAGGCAGTGGACCTTATCTGTAAGTCCTGGAGACCAGCCCTTGTATCTGGATAGGGATCAACACCCCTTCCAGATGAAAAGTGGCCACAAGGCTCCAGTGAATCCTCTATCACAGCTAGGTGACCTAGTCTATATGTGAGATGAATGCTGGGTGACTGCCTTTCCACCCAAAGATACCCCATTCTCACCTCTTCCCCCTCCTCAACCCCGTTAAGTTTGATATAAGGAGTCTGCAGGGAGATTGCGCACACCAGGGGGCATGGACAGGCCCCTGGGACCACCCACTCCCCAGGCAAACTATATCAGAATTTTGGGAAAACAGCATTTCCCAACATTGGAGCCCAGCTTGCAAATTCTTGACTGGGGGAGCCAGTTTGGACTGGCCTGCACTGGAAATCAGATCAGGATACAGCTCAGATCTCAAATCAGGGCCTGAACAACTTGGACCATCTGCTCCAATGCTCCAAAACAGATCCAGTGAGTTAAGATCACATGAGTAGTCTAATTGAGGGATTAGTTCAAGTTGCAAGTAATCTGATCCAAGGGCCCCTGCCTTATGGGATGAATCCAGAATACCTGAACCATGTGAACAGGTTGACTCGGATGACCAGGACCCATATTGGTAGTGTTGAATTGGTTTGGACCCAGGAATCTGGAAAAATTTGTAAAAGTTTTCTTGACTTTTGCTAAAATGTAAAGCATCATTCTACCCCCCTTTGAGCCAGCCAACCAAATCCCATCGCCAAACCCTGAATAACCAATCCCTCAATACCTTCCCTATGCATTCAGCCCAGTTCTTAAGGAAACTTCTCTGGATGGGGGCAGTTGTTGGTTCATTCTCTTATCTTTCACTAATAAAATTCAAATTCCTCATCTAACTTGCCATGGCCTCCATCTGCCTTATTAATTTTATAAAAATTCTGCCAATTGATCTGACAAAATGCGCCATTGCCCAAGTTCTCCTGCTGATGTTTGCTGACAGGGTTATCTGGTCACTTGACCCCACCACATGGAAGTGGATCATAAATGCAATAATCTGCCTCACCCCCAACAATGAACCCGCTGCTTCATTTGTTTCTGCATGTCCGTTTAACAGAGACCCTTTCATCTGTTTGGTTGCCAAGTCCTCCAAAACTGCTCCCCAGCTAGTGCAGCACATGAGTGCCCCTACCCGCTGCTTGTGGACTTGGCTTCCATAACCACCTCAGCTACCAATGGCTCAGCCTGCCTGTGGGACCTGGAGCACCCCCTCCAGGGGAATCTTGGTACCAACCCCTCTCATGGGTCTTACTCTACCTCCACTCACACTTCCAACCATGTGGCAGCCTCTGTGCCATCCCTTGCTGGCATGCATGCCCCCTACCCAAATCTGAATGCTTGCAACTGAAAACTCTGTAGGAGTCATCATCCTCCCTGCCTTTTCTTCCCTTGGGGGTTGCCCCTGCAAGACTTGCGGTTGCCCCCAATGCAACCATCTGGTTTTCCTTGGGGGCATTTGGTACATTACTGAACTTTTACTTTCCTCATGTCTCCCATAGAACCTCACTCTTATTAGTCACTTGGACCACTATGCCTTTGGCATCCTGGGCCCTCCATTGGGTACTTGCACACCCCAACTGGGAGCCCAGTCCAGTTTTTATCTGAATCTGTGACATTGACAGGTTCCACTGTCATTCCATTTTTCCCCTTTCTGGGAAAATATTAAATATAAAATCCTTAAAAATCTAATTGTTATTTATAGGTTTATAAGTTCAATGAGCATCCATTGGGTATGATTTTTAGTTTTGAAAATTCTTGGCTTGTGTTTGCAGTTGCTAGTTTATTTTCACTCTACAATATGGATAGCTGTACCAAAGGTATTCTGGTTTTTGCTTTAGCTGTTCACTCATCCTAAGTTCCAGTCCAGTCTTATCATTATCAACACACTCCATGATACAGGTGGTCTTGAGAAGTTGTACATTTTGATAAAGCTAGCCCTCAAGGTAACCCAAGTTTCACTATCTAACTAGCAAGTTGGCTATGAGCCTCATTAATGAGCTGTTGGTTATCTATAGTAGCTTCTCAATTGTTGTGAATAAAAGGGAAAGCAGCATTATATAAATTTACAATATTTGAGTGCAAGGTTTGTGTGAGCTCTAGTAGTTGAGCTACTTCATGGTGATGCAAACCAACTATCTATAAAATGTGATGTATAGCTGGATGGATATAGCAGCAGAGATAACATTCAGTACCCAAAGCCAGTTTTTTTGAAGAATTTAAAGCTGAGGTATATAAATCTTACATCATGAAAGGTACTGAGTGGCACAGAAAAACTAGAAAAGCCTCCCACAGAGTAGATGCCTTTCATAATTGTTGAAAAATCTCATTGATATTCTCATAATAAAGTTGATACTAATCTTGATCAATGAAAGATTAGTTAACTTGAAAGGTGGCCCAAAATTCTAGGCTTTTAGGATATAGAGCTGTTACTTTGTACTGAGCCATATTGATCCATCAAGTTACACTTCTTACCCTGTTACTGGTTAACCTTCTTGATTGCTATTGTTCTCTACTTGTTAAGATAGATATTTTAACTAGATAGCTTGGAGCCCCCTGCATGAACACTATTTATATCATCTTAGCAGTTCTCTTAACTGTAGTTGAGGTTCAAATGGGTAATTAAGCTGTAAAACTAGCAGAAAGGTCAATGACAATGAAAAGATAGGTTGATAGACTACTTTATTAAATTAAAAGAACTTGATATTTATAAGGCAAGTGGGGACATAATGCCAAGAGGACCTCCATGGCTTCTTGATCAGGATTTTATAATCCTTCCAGATCAACTACCTAGTTGACACCCTCATTATTCATTGTTGATATCATCCTCATGACCTCATTGTTGGGAGTCACACCTTTTAAGAACTAAGAAGTGAGGTGCAATTTCAGAAAGCATTTCCATTGATTCCTATGCAAATGATATTTCCTGATTGAATTTCCCATCAGTACCTTCATGGCAGGTTTCAATTGTGTTGGCTTTAGAGTTGACTTATTGAGTTTAATTCAGGAGTAGGGATTTTGAGTTGCTTATTTTCTTGAATCCTGACACATTATAGGATATCACATAATTTTTTCTAAATTTTTTCACATATATTTTTAATATTTTAATATTTTTTGGTTTTTGCATAATTTTTTTCTTGATTTGGAATTTAAATTTCCTGTTCTGAATTTGGCATTTCTGTGATGAAAACATTAAAAATTATAAAAAATTTAAAGCAGAAAAATTATTTGAAATAATGGAAAAAATTATGTGAAATCCTCTATCTACATAGGGATTTTTGCAATATACTGACAAGTAGCCAAGCAATTTTTCTGCACAGTGGAGCTTAACTCTCCTACAAGCTGCGTTCAGTATACAATGTAGCACTATCTATTTTAGCTTGAGGTTTAATAAGTCCGGAGATGCCCATCAAGTGTGAGAAGAAGTGGTATACCTTTCACAGTTATTTAGCTTTCCAGTCAAAGTTCAACACCATAAGACTGGTTTCTATATGACACTTCTAGGTTTAAGGATAAGTATATGCTGTCCTTATTACTTATACTATAATCTACCTACTGTAACAGGATTACCAGATTCAGTATACTACAGCAAGCTGACCTGCACAAGGATTAAACATATTTATACATTCTACAAAACCGTTTTCGGCATTAGATATGTGAAATTAACTTTGGCAAGCAATTTAAACAATGCCTTTTTCTTAACTCACGCGCATTTTCAGTTGTCTGCGGTGCACAGAATATACTACTAGATCTTCTAACGTCCTGATAGCCAAATAATGGCCCTCAGTGAGGTTAAATACTAAGACTTTGCAAAAATTATAATAACGTTTAATGAACTGAATTTTTTATTCCATCCCTTTTTTTTAACCAACCCATATTCTCATGTATGTCATCTCAAAATTATACAATTTGAGTTAATGCCAAAAAGTAGAATAAATCGTTGTGCAATCTGATAAATATGGGTTAAATACCTAACTTTTAGTAAAATAAGAAGTTAAAGTGCACCATTAGTTACATAGTAAAGTTAAAACTCTTGCTAAAACTAATTAAAGATTTACACTTTACCATATGGTACATAAGCTAAAAATAGCTACACTTTCTAATCAAGACATTGAAGTTTTAAGTGAAAACGCAAGTGAAACTAAAGAATAGACTGTGGGAAAATTCTTATGAATAAATGGTTGCTCGAGAGCTCGATCTCAAGCACGTAACTAAAAATCTCGCGTAAAATTAGTTGCTAAAGATTTACATTAGAAAAGTTTTATTTTCTTTTCTGCTATATACTATATAGTTTTATAGCTAAATAAAATTGCAAAATTCAAGAATATGAGAATAAAGAATAATCTGATAGACTCATCAGTAAAAAGGATAATAGTAAAACTTTGCGATCCTGTGCAATTTCGCAACATAAGCGTTAAAATAGCAAAAAATGAATATGCTTTACTTTACAGTAAGAAGCGCTTCGCACCTTTCAAAGACATAGGGATCAAATTGCCAATTATTAAAGCCACCGTCACCTTTGCGTTCAACCCAAAGCCCCTTTGCACCCTTTGGGAAGGCAACGACATGATACTTTTTACCAAAAGGCGGAGAACACTGACCTAAATGTTGAACAACGTAGAAGCGCCGAAAGCTAACGTGTTCAAACGTGTGGGGTAGATTAGAAAAGACTGCACAGCCAAAGTCAGGATAATCATCCCTACACTGTTTAAACAATCTATCTATACATTCCGCATCGGAAACTGCATTACTGATTGGCAGCACAAAAATTGCGAATAAGAACTTCAAGTACATTCTGTAGAAATGATTAGAATTAATCATTTATACTTCACTCTGTCGGCTATCGTATAGCGCGCCGATCCTTTTTTAGCAAAATGTAGCTTGATGCTTATAAACTAAATATCTTCTCATTGATCATTTTACTCATCATTGTCTCTTGATCATCGCCTACCACTAGATTTGATCAAAAACCGCCTAAAGTTATAAGACGTGCTTAATAGGTTCTAAAATACGTCCATTATTTGGAACATAACATACCTCAGCAGATAGACATGTGGTTTAAGAGATCTTCAATAATTAACAATTACATTTAATTTCCATTCTTTAAATAAAAATATGGACGAATGCTTTTAAATTTGGACACTTTTATTAATATGTTTTGTAAGCATGAAACAAAAAAGGCTATTTTTGGCAGATAAGTTGCTTGCTCTAAAGATATTAATGAAACTTCTAAAACAAAATGGCTGATTGAGGAGCAGAGTAAATTCTACATAGCATTGTCATGAAACCGCCAAGATCAGCAATCCATCAAGGATGTTCTCTCATTTCACCCTTTTATTCAATTTTCCACTGTAGATCCCTCACATGATTTTATTCCTCACTTATCAATTTTTATAAATAAAGCAGGTATACAAAAGATTTATCCAGATCACTTAATACTAGGTTTTATGAGTATCTTAATTTTCTTTATATTTTATTTTCTATTGTTTTCTATGATTTTATTATCATCCAGGGAATTAGGAAATTTGGTTTGATTATGCTTTGGGACCGACATTTCATTTTCGTATCTACTTAAAAATTTCACTGACGTACTGACGTACTGACTGACATCTGAAACCTTCGAGTCTGATAAAGTCAATCTATTTGGGCGAGTGGGTGAGAATTAGCGAATATTATCGAATAACCAAATTGCTCACCTGAAACTCAACAAAAATCAGTATTAGAGTTTAAGTAGATTAAGTAAAGTTATGATAATCAGCTCATCAGCCATGAGGGCAACAGCGAAGCTGTTAGTCTGAGTGGCTTGAGAGTAGTGCTGGCACAGCCTATAGGCTACAATATGAGCTTATCATCTGATAAACTAAATACTGTAGCGAACCATGGGTATCTGGATGTTAGGTTTATATATTTTAAAAACCTGCCTAATTTGGTCCACCTAATTAATAAAATACTTTGGGCAAGTTAAGTAGAAGTTGATTTAGTAGTTTGGAAGATATGTCACATACTTATTTTATTAGAGGCAAGGGGACCACGGGACCCTTTTTGCTGACAAAAAAATAAAGGCAGGATAAACAGAGCACAATATGCTAAAAACCTGATTTTACCTCTAGCATGCTAGACTAGGTTCCCCTACCCTAGTATAGCTGAGGGGGAAGGGGGGCAAATTGGATATTTGAGGACTCCTGCCAAGGCAGACAAGAATGGAGTAGGGGCATCACCCAGATGTGGTTGGAGGTTGTGGAAAATAATATTAGATTCATCAATGATATCAGCTATATCTAATACATCAATATAATCAGCCAGGTCATTCTCCACATGCAGGAGCATGCTTGGCACACAGGTAAAATCAGTCTTCTCTTCAGAGGGTTTACCACTGTTAAGACCACAAAATTGAGCAGCTTATATAGCTGAATCAATAGCCATGCAGCCCAACACCAGGATCTCTTGTTTGGCAGCATAGGGAAATTCATCAGGAAATTTAGGCTCAGGAAAGCCATTTTTTAATATGCCCATTATGTTTTGAACATTCTTGTAAGTCCCAGGGAATGTCCCCTAGCTGTTGATTGGGCCATCTTCCCATTCCCAAGTAAAAAGACACTGAGGAGGATGGCAGTACCTCTCATTACTCAGGGCGATCTCGCTCACATAGTAGATGAGTGATGGGTAACAGCTCTTCTGCTTCAGATCCCACCCCCAGTACCCACACTTACATTGGCAGAACTGTTACAGAGAATTTGCAAAATCTGCACTGAGATTTTCAAATTGAAATCAGCCAAATTGAATTTGAGTGGCAATCTAGCTGATGGCCAAATCTCAAATGGCCGGGAAGGCATGAAGACTGAGGTATCAGCCAGATTGCCTGATGGTTCCAATTTGACCAATATGCTGATCAAACAAAGCACCCTCCCACCAAAGTCGTCAAAGATCATCCTTGATGATCAGGCTATAGCATCGGGCACCACTGATGAGGGTTTGAAGCCTCTAGTTGGTAATTTGGGCATTGCAGCTGATGTGATGCCACTGACCAAAAAATGGTCCAGGAACTGAGTGCGGGCAGGTTGGGAGTCCTGAACCTGTTCCCAACTAAATGGACCCACCCCTATATGGGGTGGCCTTGGGGGATTCCCATTGCTCAGCGGGCCAAACGCCATTGCACCAACCATCAGAAACATAGCTGAGCCTCAGCTTGGATGTTTGAGGTTGAACTGACAGCGCCTCAGCCCACTGCCAAATTTTGTGATGTCAGTTCTCAAGAAACAAACCCACCCATTCCCAAAAAATTCGCCAGTTAGGTCAAAATTGTGGGACCCAATCCTGGCTTGTCACTACCCCAATCAACCACTATTTAATCAGTTGCATAGCACTGAGAAAATTGTTGGTCAATTTTCTTACTTTTCCTTCAAATAAAATTTTGCCAATAAAACCAAACAATTTTACTCTCTCTTCTGACCACATCCCTGATGGCGTTTCCCTGGTAGCCCATCAGTCCATATACTGGATGGGCTCTACCAGTACTGTTGGTCACTATGGCCCCCTCCATTGTAGATTGGGTTCAGAGAGTCTGATATTTTTGGCTCTACAACCCCATTATCACTAACTTTCAACAGCAATACATGGGGATTTTGTGGCTGTATGTCCACCAATTGCAAGAGAGAATCTGTCTCCTTGCCACCCCAGTTGAAATGGCCCCATATGCTGAGGATTTTAATGAAACTATCTCAGTGATCCCACCTCCTGCAGCAAGACCTCCTGGGTTGAGAGTGGGTTCAGTGTGGTTTGTCATCAGGATTATACTTACCGTTGTGCTGCACCAACAATTCATTGTTTCCCAATGCCTGACTCCATATCAAGTAATTCAGTCAGCAATGCCTCTGGCATTCTGGCTTGCTTTTGGGTGCTTATGCATCTAACTGGCAGGCTGGTCTAAACTTCTTCTGCCGTTTCCATGAAATAATTGACCAACCATTATTTTCAGCCACTTATGCCTTGTTCTTTAAACTGGGCGCCGCAGTGGTTACTCTTTACCAAATGAATGTGCAATCAGTAGTTTGCTGTTTGTTGTTTGTTTGGTCACTTTCTGACTTTGGGAGAAGTATCCGCTCTATCTTGGAAAATCTTCTTCAATACACCCAAGCTGCGCAAGCTGCGTCTCCTCCTCCTTCCACTAGCCTGGAGGGAAGTTTGAGTGTCCCCTCCTGGGAGATCGCCAATCAAGTTCTTGACGCACTTGCTGAAGTGCAAATGCTTACAGCAATTGCACTTGATAACACTTCCGCGTTATCTCATGGCCAACAAGGGCTCGCGTTGTTAGACGCTGTGGATGGAGATGCCCGCCATTGGGTGAGAGGTCTTTGCATTCTTCCTCACAAGCAGGAGACTCCACCCCACTGATGGCTGTTGTGTCAGCCGCCCTGAAACCCCCTGTGTCCCAATCAGACCACTTATTCAGACTGATCTATGCTATGGCCAAAGCTTCTGCTTGGTTTCTTTGATTTCTACCTTTTGTAAACTGGCCATGCGTCAGGTCTATCTATCAATATGCTTCAGGCAGTCTTTAGATCAGGCTTGGATTCAGGTCCTGCTCATCACGAGTTCTGCTCTACCATCCAAGGATCAGTAGATCAAATATATGCCTCCACAACCACCATCAACACCTTACCCTGTCATGTTCCCCATTATCAGAAGGTGAATTTCTTTATTGGATTACCCAAAACAGACGCAGATGATGCGCTTATCTCTGAATTAGCGGTAGACTTGGGTACCAATCTTGCCATAACCCCTGAGTCTGAGTTGGTGGGTACAGAGTTAACTATTAATGATTCTGTTCAAGCCCAGACAGATGAAGTCATTTCCCCCACCCTCGTACTTCCAATTTTTGCTCTGGTGAAAGACCCTGACCTTACCCCCAATATGCCCGTTATTTCTTCAGTTGCAAGTGAGTCAGCCAAATCTTCCAATAAACAAAACTTCACTTATTTCCTTGTACCTATGAAGATCAGTGTCAGCTCACATCATGTCTCCTTCAAAGCTCTGGTGGATACTGGAGCTGCGGGGAACTTCATGAGTGTTGAGTTGGCACAACAATTAAAACTGGAAATGGATGTGGGCTCCTCAGTAATGGTGGCCTCATCAGCTTACCAGTCCTCATAAGTCATTCACCGACCGGTACCCTTTTCAATCCACCAGTTCAGCTTCTGCAATCATTTCTCAGCTATGCCAAACTTGGTGTTTCTGGTGATCTTAGGTGTGGGGTGGTGGCACTGACAACAAGTGAAGATTCATTTAGAATCTAGGACATTATCATTTACCAATGATCATTAAGAGGGAGAATTTTCTCTGATTAACACCCTCAAGAAGATACAAGGAACTAGCTCTATCACTACCCTGGTCACTTCTGCGGGCGTTCTGGCCAATTTCCCTGAAAGCTTAATGTGATATCGGAGAATCTTCAACATGGAAAAGGCGGATCATTTTTCTAAGCACACTAGGTACAATTGTGGTATTTGAACAACCGTGAAGTTGGTCATCAACTGTCCGTTGTATCCCCATACAGCGGAGGAAGAAGTTGCACTCAATACCTGGTTGGATGATATGTTGAAAAATGTTGGTTGTTCAAAGGGACCTCACCTATTGCCTCCCCCATCATCTTCACCAGAAAAGCGGATGGTTCACTCCATCCCTGCATGGATTACAGTCATTTGAATAAAATAACAGTTTCTGATCCCTACCTATTGCCTCTGGAGCAGATAATCAGCCAGGCAATCGCTAAATCCCGTGTGTTCTCTAATCTGGATCTGGTGAATGCTCTAACCAAAATTTGGGTAAAGGAAGGCCAGGAATGGTTAACCGCAATCTGGAAAAAGTGAGGCATTATTCAATTTTATGTAATGCCCTTTGGGCTGAAGAATGCTCCCGCTACATTTCAATGGATGATTGACAATGTACTGGATGACCTCCAGTTTACCTGTGCAATTGTATACATTGATGATATCCTGGTTCACTCCCACAACTCCCAAACAACATGCTACTGACTTGGAAGTGGTGGTGGTCGCATTGCATAAGGCAGGTTTGTTCCTCAAACCTTCCAAGTGTGAGTTTTATAAAGAGGAGGTTACTTTCCTTGGGAACCTGGTTCTCAAAGATGGCTGCAAAATCACTCCCAACAAGTTAGATGTGATCTGAGAATGGCCAACTCCAACTATGCAGAAACAACTTTGGAGTTTCTTGGGTACCATCATCTTCCTAAAAAATTTTCCTCAGCACTTTTAGTTGGCCGCACCGCTCCACCCCCTTACTGGGAAAAATGTACTGTTTTGTTGGACGCCCAAATGCCAGCAGGCATTTGAATCGATCAAGGAGGTGTTTGTGTCTCTGCCCATTTTGAAACATGCTGATCCCACCAAACCGTATATTGTTGCATGCAATGCCTCATCAGTAGCAGTGGGAGCGGTGTTGCTTCAGGAGCACGATGGTCTTGAACATCTGGTCGCTTACTTTTCCCAAAAGTTCACAGCCACTGTTAATTATTGGTGGTTGAGCTCAATTCTGCTGAGTTGGTTTTTGCACAGGATATGAGCCACTGAGCAACCAAATCGGATGATATGAGGATCACCAATTTATAATAAAACTTAATGAAATATGTATGGAGCTATCGCCCCTTATTTTGACCTTTTATTTTAATATCAATCACAGACTTATCTGCGCGCTTCCTTTCTGTCAAAAAACATCCTACTTTTATCTTCCATCAGACTCTTTATACCTTGGTTTCCTCAGCCGGATGCATTCTCAGCTTGGTACTCAGCTATCCTGCTTCCCTTTTTTATATTACTCTCATTTATATTGAATCTCAGCATAAATCCTCTAAATTCACCAACTGCCTCATTTCAAAGCGCTTAAATTACCAGTACCAGTTCGATTTCAGCAGATTCCATTCATTCCACCATATTGACTTAGGGCTTTATCATCCAGTCATATTGGAATCATGACATTACCCCCTCCTTGACTGGATGATAGGTTCTTACTGTTTGTATGCTCAAAGGAACTTTGCATGGACTCAGTTGATAATCTGACCCCCAGCGGGTTCCTTAATGGTGTAGACATCTGTGCCAGTCTTCTCAATAATCTCGAATGGGCTAACCCAAATGTCAGAGAGCTTATTTTTTCGTCCAAATCCATGCTGATTGTGGAATAAAATGTAATCTTCTATAGCAAACAATGGAGGACTGCTCTGTCACTTTTGGTCAGCCGCCTGGTTGCGGATTTTCTTCACTAGACTGGTGGAGTAGGCTTCCATTTGCAACTTGATTAAAGTATCCATGAGTTGATTCAGATATCACTGAGGATTCACCCCACCAGTGTCCTCTACACATGAATATAACAAGGCAGGCAAAGCTGGATGTCAACCATACAGCAGTTGAAACGGGCTCTTACCAGTGGCTGAATGATAGCTGATATTATAAGCAAACACAGCAGTAGGTAGAAGGGCACTCTATTCTGAGGGCCAATCCATTATAAATTTGTGGAGTATGTTCACTAGGGTTCCATTGACTTGCTCCACCCTCCCATTGGATTCTGGATGATAGGGGGTGTCAGAACCCCATAAATAGCCATCAACTCGTTTAACTTTGGCAGAATATGCAAAGTTAAGTTGTTTCTGTTGTACATCAGAATGAACTGCGGGTAGCCATGCTGCTGTATAATGCACTCCATAATGAACTTGGCAGTGGTGACTGCACCCAAGTCGCTAATAGCCCTGGCTTCCACCCATTGAGTCAAGTGATTGATAGCAACAATTATATACTTGGATCGATTGGCGCTATTTGGCAGAGGTCCCACTACATCAATGGAAACAGCGTGCCATGCAAACTAGGGTTTCACTAGTTGGTAGGTGGTATACTTGTGGAAAGGTTTCTTCTTGACACTGATGGCAGCAACTAGCCATTTCCAATACATTATAATGCATGCTTTCCCAGAAGTATTGTGGTTGCAAGAATTCTAGCATCCTCCGCAATCCTCCATGGCCAACAGCCTGATGAGCATCCATAATTATTGAGGGTCAGGCCGAAGGATTAGGAAAACTCAGCGTCTTGTCACCAATCTGCTTATATAGTTCTCCCTCATGTAGAAAGGTATCCGCCCAAAGTCCGTCTAGTACCTTGATCACATGCAGCGGCTCATCCTGGTATTTATTTACCATCATCTTCTCATACATTATGTCAGCTAGATCCGCTGTGATTGCGACCGTTGGCAGCCTAGAGAGACAATCCACATTTTGATGTTTTGCTTCCAGTTGATGCAAAATCTCGAAATCATATGTTTGCAACTTCAACACCCAACGTGTGAACCGCCCTTCTGATTTATGCAGATTCTGCAACCAACGCAAGGAAGCATGGTCTGTTACAACTTGAAATCGTACCCCATGCAGGTATACCCAAAACTGTTTATAAGCATAGATTACCGCTAAACATTCTCACTCAGTAACAGTGTAGTTCCATTTGTGACAGTTCAAACTGACTACAGAAAGCAACAGGATGCTCCACGCCATCATCGTTCTTCTGAGATAATAATGCCCCTATAGCAGAGAGCAAGGCATCCATTTGCACTATTAATGGCTTATTTTTTTTTAGTACTAGATACTATTAATGGCTTATTGAAGTTGGGGTATCACAAAATGGGTGCACTTGCTAACGCAGTACATAATACATTGAAAGCATTCTGACATCATTCCATCCAATTGAAAGAAGCGTTTTTCTTTAATAGCTCGAAAAGTGGGGCCTTGATGAAGCTGAAATTGGGAATGAACCATCAGTAATACCCAACCATTCCCAGAAACACTTGAATGTCCCGCTTATTCACTGGGTGAGTCATCATGCTTATCACTTCCACTTTAGCTGGCTGCAGTTTAAGCCCATGTGAATCCATGACAAATCTGAGGTATTCTAATTTCTCCTTAAAGAAATGGCACTTTTGAGGCTTAATTTTAATATTAGCGGTGGTGAGGCGCTGAAACACTTGCTCCAAGTGATCTAGGTGCTCTGTAAATGTCCGCAAAAACACATTGATGTCATCAAGGTAAACTAAGACGCAGGGCAACTTTAAATCACCTAAAATTGTATCCATGTCATGCTGGGATGTAGCTGGAGCATTACACAACCCTTGTGGCATGCACGTCAGCTGGAACAATCCTCTCAAGGTGATGATCGCACATTTATCCCATTCTGTTAATAGCAATTTGATCTGCCAATACCCCGAGATCAGATCCATGGCAGAAAATAGTTCACCCTGCCCAATTGGTCTAATGCATCATTGATATGCAGAAGAGGGTAAGAACCCTTCTTTGTTACATTATTGAGTTTATGATAGTCAATAACCACTTGATTCATGCCATCCTTCTTCTTTACAACGAGCACAGGTGACACCCATGGACTGTTTGATGGCTCTAGAATTCCTTTCTCAATAAGTTTATCTACTTCATTGGAGACAACCTCTTCTGCTGCTTTTGAACGTCTAATGGGTTGTGAACAAATGTAGGTGATCCCCGTATCTATCCGATGTACCACTCCTTGAGTGCACCCCAGGTCATGATCATCATTAGCAAAAATATCCTGATACTTTTCGAATAAGGCCATAGCCTTATCTTGTTGTTCCACTGATAATCCCGTGAGCGCTTCCCATGGTACTACAGTCAGTACACTGAATGAGGAGCGAGCCAGTAATCTGAGATTTTCCCATGATCCAAAGTCATGAATACAACGAACTTCCCCAATAGAGACAAAGTGTAGGTAAGCCACCACTTGGTGCCACCTGATTGTTATTGTCTCCTTCTGTAGGTTCGCAAGAAGCACCTTCACTCCCCCATTCCCAGGAAACAATAACCCTGGAGCCACGTGTGGTTCAAGCCGTAAGTGCTGATGAGGTGCCAGAATTTCTCCATAAAGCCCCTTAGGGACTTCAATTTTGAGCCCAGTCCCTATTATGCCCTGGTGTCCAGATGGTAAGCTTAAAGGGCGCGTTGCTCAAAGTGGGATTCTCTTATACTCATATATCTGGTTGGGGAGGATCTTGGTCCACTGACTCAGTCACTGGTAGCGAACAGGGATTACTCCATCACTGTATGCTAGATTGATCTGACCGGAGTGGACTGGATCTGTTGGGATTTCACCAGAGGAAAAATATACTGGAATTTGTTGACCAAATATAGTAAGGGTTTCTTTCGCCATATCTATCACAACGCCAAATTTCCTCATGAAAGCCACGCCAATCAACATATCATAGTGGTTATTTGGCAAAAACACTGTGGGAGCAGACACCTGGACTGACCCAAATCATAGAGGCAACGCGCTATATGCTTCTTCCGACACTGTGCTGTGCATTCCCGCGGTCCCATATACTACGCGATGGTCCACATTCAGTTTCAACATAAGTTTAGCCACCAACTGAGTGGAGACTATGTTCACAGGTGCTCCCATGTCTATGATAGCGCGGATTTTTGAATTTTGAACTAAAATGTCGCAATAAGTATATTCTGAGTAAGAAGAATCATTGGTTTTATTGATTTTACATTTAAGGGCTTTGTGCTACTCAAAAAAGAAGGAATGCCCTTGCCAACTTGAGGATACTCATTAGCGATTTTCTCCACCAGAATGGCTATGGTAACCCCTACTAAAGGAGTGACGTTCAGTGAAGGATCCGGTTTGCTAATGCCAGTCTGTTCTAGGATCTGCCATGCATATGGCTTCTGCACGTCCTGGCGAAGCTCAGCCTGATGGGGTGAGCCTTTACTCATGGAAGCGGAAGCAGGGGTATCCAATGAAAGCTTCTGGTATAACACATCATCCAATTGAGGTTCAATTTTTTCCTGAAAAAATGGTTGGGGATTGTTGGGACAAGTGAATTAGATTTAGCGGAGATAGAATGTCCCATCTCTACTCCGCTCAAGCTTTTCCTGCTCGATTATCTTTGTTGGCATTGCAAACACATGTGGGTGACTAGGGCAATTGGCTGCATAATGCCCTCCTTGTCCACTCTGGAAGCAAGTGTTCATAAAAGGTGCGCGTATATAATTAGTGGCAGAAGAACCAGGTCAAATGTTGCTGGGAAGGTTCCAAGGTCTTGGACAAACTAATGAAGCGTACTCACGCTGGAAAGGGTCTATTGACTCATGTGAGAGATGAATATGTTCCAGCGGCTATTAACATAGTTGCTGCGGCCTATATTCTGCAAGGGTTGGAGTGGGGGCAACAGCAATTTTCCGGGCTACATTGGGGGCGCTGTTTGTGGTGGAGAGCCAGCGTAAAGCGTTCACAATTCTGATGAGTCCAGTATCCTCATCCAGCACATAAAATAGCATTATAAAGCTCCCAATATGGTCTGACAGCTGCTGTCATTGCTATACCCACCTCCTCATTAGATGAGACATTGGCACCCAACAACACATGAGCCTCATTAGTGAATTGCTCCACAAACTGTGTTAAAGACTCATTTTTTGAAAAGATATTGTTAAAAAATCTGCCTTGTGTTGAGCCATTTTCGCTTTGCCCCCAAACAGGCGAATTACAGTCTCCTTCACCTTTTGGTACTCTACAGTACTGTCTTTAAGATAACAAGTAACTTGATCAGCACTTGAAACATCCAATGCAGATAACAATAGTTTAGCTTTTTGTTGATTGGAAGCCCCTCTATAACAAACTCAAACCGCTTGAAAAACCCATGTATGTTACCATCACGGTTAAATGAGGGCAGCCTGTCACTGCAGATTTCTTTTTCCTTAACAACCTTATCTAATTTATACTCCACAAAGTCTAGCTGCTCCGTCGTGCTGCTCAAAAGGTTGGTAAGTTGGTTGGCATGGTCACCCACCAGAAGAAGTTGGCGGAAGGCATAATTGAGCTGCTCAGTAATATTCTTGTTCTCCTGAAACAACACTGTTTGCGCCTGAAGTAAGGTATCCGCAGCAAGCTTCAGTTCTCCATAGTGAGTTATTTCAACCACCGGGGGTAGCACCTCATCAGAGCAAGCTGGTTGCACCATAAGTACCATTGATGAAGTTGTGATTAGTTGATCAATGGGCCCCCCTGTAGTGAGCACCACTGTTAATTCTCAGCGGTTGAGCTCAATTCCGCCGAGTTGGTTTTTGCACAGGGTATGAGCCACTGAGCAACCAAATCAGATGATATGAGGATCGCAAATTTATAAAAACTTAATGAAATATGTATGGAGCTATCACCCCTTATTTTGACCTTTTATTTTAATATCAATCACAGACTTATCTGCGCGCTTACTTTCTGTCAAAAAACCTCCTCCTTTTATCTTCCATCAGACTCTTTATACCTTGGTTCCCCAGCTAGATGCATCCTCAGCTTGGTACTCTTCTATTCTGCTTCCCTTTTATATTACTCTCATTTGTATTGAATATCAGCATAAATACTCTAAATTCACCAATTGCCTCATTTTGAAGCGCTTAAATTACCAGTACCAGTTCGATTCCAGCGGATTCCATTCATTCCGCCATATTGACTTAGGGCTTTATCATCCAGTCATATTGGAATCGCAACAGCCATAGAGCATTCTTAGGCCATTTACAACAAGGAATTGGCGGCTGTTGCATGGGCATTAACTCATTGGCGGTATCTGTTGCAGGGTGCCCACCATGTTTAATGGTTTGCACGGATCACCAGGCCCTTTTGTATTTTCACAAACCCCAAAAATTGGTGCATCAGCAGGCCCATACCTATCAGGACTTGTGCAGTTTTAATTTTAGATATAAATTTGTTAAAGGTGCGCTCAATGTACTTCCCAATTTCCTAAGCTGCAGTCCCACCCACTATTCCTCAGAACCAGAGGAATTGGATCTCGTTACCATGATTCCTGCCGCTCAGATCCTGTCAATTGTTCCCCCCACTGTTTCCTCCATCACTTTGGCTCCTGACGCCCCACTAGTGGCTCATGTTTTAGCTAGTTAATTGGCCTGCCCTGAGGGCATGGAGTTGGTCGAGCAGTTGGTTCACTCAAGTCACAAACACTCCCTATACTCCTTAGAAGAGGGTCTCATTTACTTCCATTCTTACATTTGGGTTCCCTCCTCCTTCTGATCGGAGGTATTCTGTGAACATCATGATCCCCCATGGTCAGACATCCCAGTAACAAGAAATGCATCAATTTGATCAAGCGAACCTTTAATTGGGCAGGTCTGATAAAAGAGGTCCCAGCTTGGATCGCCAATTGTGTTACTTGCACTAGGGCTAAGTCAGATCGCTCCAGAAAAAATGGCCTCCTGCACCCCTTACAACAGGCGGAGGGCCCATAGACCTCAGTGTCCGTGGACTTTATTGTTGAACTCCCCTGTTCTAACAGGTTCACAGTGGTGATGGTAGTGGTGGATTGTTTCACAAAATTTTCCCTTTTTATACCTTGTGCTTCCACGATTATGTCAGAAGAAACCGCCCATCTTTTCATATGCCATGTGTTTTCAATGTTCAGTCTACCCCAGGAGATCATCAGTGACTGGGGTTCACAGTTTACCGCGCGGTTTTGGAGTGAACTCCTATCAATCCTGAAAATATCCCCCTGTCAATCCACGGCATACTACCCTTAGTCCAACAGTCAGACCAAGTGGGTCAATCAAGTCCTCAAACAGTACCTGCGTTGCTATGCAGCAGCAGCACAGGATACTTGGGCTGGGGACTTTCCCCTCGCTCAATTTTCTTACAATAATGGGACCCACGCATCCATGGGGTTTTCCCCATATGATGCAACGTTGGGTTATAATCCTTCATTTTCAGTTGGGCCATGCTTGCAGCCTGAGGTTCAAGCTGCCGCGGACCACACTGCCCACATCAGATCAACTCAAGCTTTGGTGCAGGAACACCTTACCAAAGCCATCAATGGCTACAAGCGGTTCGCGGATTGTAAACATCTTCTGGGTCATGATTTTATGGTGGGTTCCTATGTTATGCTCAATACCCATCATTTAAGAATTCAAACCCCTTCCCAAAAATTCGCCAGTAAACGCTTGGGCCCCCATTTAGTGGAGGAGGTATTGGGTAACTGAGCGTTCCAACCGAAGCTTCCTGCGCATTGGAAGCAGCACCCAGTTTTCCAAGTTTCCCAGCTGTCGCCCTTCAAGGGTGCAATTCCCACAGAACCAGAACTGATCATAGTCAACAATGAGGAAGAAGCTGAGGTAGAGGCTATCCTGGCATCCTGGAAGTCGTGATGTTCCACCCAATATCTAGTGGCCTGAAAAGGGTATCCAGCCTATGGAAATAGTTGGGTCAAGGCGCGCAATTGCGTGAATTGCATGGACTTGGTTGAGGCATTCCACATATTCCACCCCAAGGCTCCTCACCCCCCCCAGAAAGTTGCAACAATTATGGCTATCAAGTTGACCAAGGCACACAAGAATGTAGCTCTAATGCAGTTTCCCAGTGGGGGTGCCCTTCCTTTGGAAAAAGGAAAGGGTAATTTAAGTCCTGGGGAATGTCCCCTGGCTGTTGATTGAGCCATCTCCCCATTTCTGAGTAAAAAGACACTGAAGAGGATGGCAGTACCTCTCATTACTCAGGGCGATCTCGCTCACATAGTAGATGAGCAATAGGTAACAGCTCTTCTGCTTCAGATCCCACCCCCAGTACCCACACTTACCTCAGCAGAACTGTTACGGGAAATTAGCAAAATCTGAACTGAGATTGTCAAATTGAAATTGTCTGAATCAAATTCGAGTGGCTATCTAGCTGATGGCTTAATCTCAAATGGCTGGAAAGGCATGAAGACAGAGGTATTGGCAAGATCGCCTGACAGTTCCAATTTTAACCAATATGCTGATCAAACAAAGCACCCTCCCACCAAAGTTGTTGAGGATCATCCTTGACGATCAGGCTATAGCATTGGGTGCCACTAACAAGGGTTTGAAGCCTCTGGTTGGTAATTTTGGCATTGCAGCCAATGTGATGCCACTGACCAAACGAATGGTCCAGCAACTGAGCGTGGGCGGGTTGGGCATCCCAAACCTGTTCCCAACCAAATGGACCCACCCCTATGTGGGGTGGCCTTGGGGGATTCCTGTTGCTTGGTGGGCTAAATGCCGTTATGCCAACCATCGGAAATGTAGCTGAGCCTTGGCTCAGACGTTTGAGGTCAAACTGACAGTGCCTCAGCCCACCGCCAAATTTTGCAATGTTGATTCTAAAGGAACAAACCCACCCATTCCCAAAAAATTCGCCAGTTAGGTCAAAATTGTGGGACCCAATCCTGGCTTGTCACTACCCCAATCAACCACTATTTAATCAGTTGCATAGCACTGAGAAAATTGTTGGTCAATTTTCTTACTTTTCCTTCAAATAAAATTTTGCCAAAAAAACAAATAATTTTTATTCTCTCTTCTGACCACATCCCTGATGGCGTTTCCCTGGTGGCCCATCAGTCCATATACTGGATGGGCTCTACCAGTACTGTTGGTCACTATGGCCCCTCCATTGTAGATTGGGTTCAGAGAGTCTGATATTTTTGGCTCTACAACCCCATTATCACTAACTTTCAACAGCAATACATGGGGATTTTGTGGCTGTATGTCCACCAATTGCAAGAGAGAATCTGTCTCCTTGCCACCCCAGTTGAAATGGCCTCATATGCTGAGGATTTTATTGAGACTATCTCAGTGATCCCACCTCCTGCAGCAAGACCTCCTGGGTCAGGAGTGGTTTCAGTGTGGTTTGTCGTTGAGATTATACTTACCGTTGTGCTGCACCAACAATTCATTGTTTCCCAATGCCCAGCTCCATATCAAGTCATTTGGTCAGTAATGCCTCTGGCATTCTGGCTTGCTTTTTAGGTGCTTACGCATCCTAACTGGAAGGCTGATCTAAACTTCTTCTGCTGTTTCCATGACAATTCTATGCATCAGGGTGTTATTGGAAGCATCTGAAGATTCACTCACCAGCATAAACAAAGGTTTATATTTTGGGTGGCCCTTTTTAGGGAGAAAGTGATACTGAGGAGTTGATTTGGACAAATTTAAAAATCCTGCCAATCAAATATTGGGTCAGTCCCATGCAATGATTATTCTTATCAACCCATCAAGACAGTCAAAGGGATTGGGGTCAAGCCTGATTGGCCCTGTAACAGATGATGATTGGCTAGGAGGCAAAGTAAGATTTTCAATTTTTATAAATTTGGGGCTCAGCGCGCTTTTCTTTCTCATAACAATCACTTTAGTTGCTACAATTTGATTCAAACAGCAACTTTTGATAATCACACACAGGAAAGATGGGCGACTCTATCAATAAAAATAATACAACATGGGCGAGCGTCATGGCGAGCGGTGCACTTAACGGTGCAACTAAGGGCAAGAAACGCCCTGGAGGGGGACCAGGAACCCAATCTGCAAAGAAATCGCAAACTCAGACACCATCTGGATTTATGGTATTCACTGTAAAGCACGCGCAATATATATATATTCAGTTCAACCAACCCTTATTAAAGGTGGAACATGGGATCAGACTCTTCCTTAGGGATGAGTCACCGACCCTGTGGGAGAAAACATGTGAGGCACAGCCCTCACTTTTCCCTCATGTGGTGTACGTAGCCACCAACAACATGGGCCATGGCTAAATTGATATTGGTTTCAAAACAGCTGATGAAGCCGATGCCACAGCAAAAGTCTGTGTGGAAATTGCCCTCCCCAAGGGCAAAAAATTGTGCGCACTGCGCGCACCAGATGGAACAAAGTGAAAACTTTGTTCATCTCTTTTGACTTGCTCCCCACCAACCTTCCTTGTAAGGCAATCGAGGAGGAGCTCTTCAAAGGTCTCATGGCCTATGGAGAATTTAAGCAACTCAAATTATAGCAATTTCGCCTGATGCCCAACCTGTGCATGGGCAAAGCTATCGCTGTGATCAATCCCTTCCCAGAAGTGGAAGAGGACTTATTTAGAATTCCCTGCACAGCAGAATTTCACTTTGAAGATGGGAGCCAGTCAGCCGCGTTCTGAGTTACACCGGAGCGCGCACCAACCATTTGCAACCGCTGTGGCTCACTGAGCCACAAGGAACATGCATGCCTTGTGAAAGAGGGCTTAATGGAAAACGATTATTGTGAGGAAGCAATGGACGAAGATAACGAAAACTTCGCCAAAATGACTGATGGTCACCACCCATTCCGCTGGGGTGAAAATGGACTATACTCCATTGTGGACCCAGTTACAAGCAAACAATGTAAAGCAGCACAAAAAGCCTGCAAGCGAGCAGCAGCCAAAGCGGTGGCACACGCGGAGTCCGCCATTAACCCTGGACAAAACTTGGGAGGATATTTTGGATATTCACTGAACCAACCAGTCAGAACAATATGCCCAGGTCGAAACTTTTACAGTAACCTGAATGAGTCACAAAGCAACATCAGTCATGCACATATTGAGTAACAATGCAACCGCAATTTGGGCAAAAATGCGGTGAACAATTCACCAAAGTTGAATCTCAAAAATACAAAATCCATTCAATAATCCGCATCAAATCAACATGAGACCTGTGCAGGAAAAGTTGACGCAAAAGCAAAAAACCGCGATTCCATTGAATCATTGGGTCAGATCAAAGGAACCAACAATGGCAGTGAAAGAATTGGAATACAGATGCGGAGCATGGCCAAAATGAGCTGTGCTGGGATAGGGCCATAGGGCCTTCCCAACCGCTCCTGAGGCGCTGCGGGCACCTCAGTGTCAATAGGGATGCTAAACATTGCAGGAGCCAGGGCTCATACATCTTAAGCCAAAAAGCTTGCAATCCTGCAAAAACCCCTTGTAGACAGCTTGGCCATCCAAGAAACCCACTGCCTACAAGGGGAAGAAGAATCCTGGTCAACCAGGGTCGCACCATCACAATCAGTATGGACGTCTCACTTTGGGGTGATCGTCCAAAACAACAAAAAAATTTAAAATTACAAATTCGTCATCACACTTGCATGGTCGAGTCTTGGTAGCAACAATTATGTGCCAAGAGGAATTAATTTTGATATCATGTGTCTATGCACAGTGCACTGCAACTGAGAGAAATTTTTTTTTGAAAACATTCCTACTCTCACCCTCCCACCAGATACCATTATGTTAGGCGATTTCAACTGCTAGTATACCCCTGATACAGATTGATGGCCTAATCCCAGGGGATACCAACCTGGACACATTGAATTTTGCACAATAAAGGCATCTCTTGGCTTACAGGATGCTCTTCCCCCAATTCACCACTCCTTCCCCACATGACGCGGCCCAACATATGCGAGGGAGTGCTCATATCAATGAGTCGCATTGACCATATCCTCATCCCACAATCCCACCACTCAAGAATCTCCAAATTAATAACAAAAAAGATCAATTTTTCTGACCACTGGTTAGTTATGGTGCAGTTAACGCCAACCCAATCCCACACACAGGCGTTGCCTTGGAGAAAGCTTCACCCAGAATATATAAAATTGCCTGAGATATCTGACTGGGTTGAAAACAAGGCTACAAACCCAGAATTTACAACCCCATTCACTTCAGATCACATCGGAACATGGGAAAATTTCAAAAAGGATTTAATCAACAAAACCTGACATATTGCATCACTCAAGTACACTGCAGACACAGCCAAAATCAAGCGTACCTTGGCGGAACTAGACAACTGAAAATAAATACTCCGAGATCTGGCTATAGCCCTAACTGGGGACGCAAATGGGAAGAAATTTCTGCCTGACTTAACAACCTCATCTTTGAACACCAACACAGAATCAAAGTATCAAACAAAGGTAAGTTCATAAAGGAAGGCGAAACCTGTTTGACATACTTTTTCCATCAATTCCACTCCTGTGGAAACCAGCCCGCATGCACACAAGTCCACAAGACCAACAGCACCGTGGCAACTGACCCTGAGGAGGTCAAGGCGGAAGTACACCGCTACTACACCAAATTATATCGTGAAACACCAACAGATTCACAAAAAATTAAAGAATTTATACAAACTGCTGAGATACAAAGTATACCACCGAATTACAATATACTATCCCTTATTACATGGGAGGAGCTTTGGGAGACAATTCGTGGTGCACCACGTAGGAAATGCCCAGGGCCTGATGGGATACCCTACAAATTTTACAAAAAATATTTTCAGCAAATTGCCCCCCTCCTATTGGAGTCTATGAACCAGTGCTTGCTGAAAAAACGCCTCCTACCTGGTGGCCATGAATCCTACGTTATAACCTTATATAAAAAGGGTGACAAGTTGGACCAGGCCAACTGGCGCCCAATTGCACTCTCCAACACTGACACAAAAATTCTAACAAAAATTTTAGCAGCTAGATTAGGCGCAATTGCATCTGACGTCCTATCACCCAACCAGTTTGGGTTTATACCAGGGCGTTCAATCTGGAACAACATACACCCTGTTGCAAACACTTGCCAATCCAAAGCAACTGGTGCCCTGGTCTTCTTGGATCAGGAAAAGGCGTATGACCGTGTTAGATGGTCATACCTAAAAGAATGTCTACATGCCTTCAAACTCCCACCAAGATTCATAGAATGGGAGATGCTCCTAACAGAATCTGCAACCATGGCTGTATGCGGCCCTGGATTCCTAACAAACAAGATTAAACCACACAACCATCTAGTACTAAAAAAAAGATTAAACCACACAGAGGGCTCAAACAAGGGGATCCCCTCAGCCCACTGCTATACAATTTCAGCTTTGACCCACTCCTCCAAGTAACTGACTCACGTCTCATGGGGATAACCGCACAAGGACAACCAACAGTCAAGATACTGGCCTTTGCGGATGACTGCATAGCAGGTATAGCAAACAATGAAGATGCCCGACAGCTGGAACGTACTCTAGAAGTTTACTCTAGGTGAGCAATGCATCGCTCAACAAAAGGAAGACAGAAATTATCCTCTTAGGCAAATACACAAACAATTGGGCCACAACATCAGAACCTCATACCAACACACGAAGAAAAAACCCAATCATTTTACCCTTTGCAACACCTCCCACCACCACTCCTGTCTGACACCTTGGAATCTGGCTAGAATCAGGGGGATATGCTAATGAAACAATGGAAAGCAACCTGTTACAACGTGTATCCAAACGCGTTGCCTCCCTCAAGGGAAGAACCTCAGGACTAACAGGACGAGTTACAGTTGCTAACTCGCTCATCCTCCCAATACTGTGGTACCAGGTCCACGCGATAGCCTTCTCACCTACCTTTATAACCTCAATCCGCGCGCTTATCCAGGGCTGGCTGTGGCCTGGCTCTCACCCTCCTATACAGATGGAAACAATATTTGGCCCACGCTCAAGCGGAGGCATGGGACTAATAGATTTTGAGAGCCACGCCAAACATACTAGGTACCTGGATAAAGGAAATCCTTGCTCCAGACCTCCCGCAACAACATTGGTCCAGAGCCGCAAGGACTAACTTTGCACAGGCGCTCAAATTAACAAACCCACATAGTTCACCCAGACTACTTTAATACCTTGCCAAGCACCCTACTGCAACGATCCCACATGGAACCTCCCCTCATTTCAAACATATCCTCCAAACTATCCGCCGTATGGGATGGACCATAGAGAACATGGGTACTATACAGGGAAGGGGATGACCCAGCCCCCAATTCAAATTAAGAAACCCAGAAAGCCACCCCCAGAGGGATATGCTCGCAATAACCCCAATCATAGCTAGGATAGAATACCTAGATATGTTAGACATTCCCTATGATTTAATCACACAGAAGGCAATGTGGAAAATGACTCACCACCCTCTCTACAGCCAAGGATAAGAGCAAACGCCTGGCGCTGTCTGAGAAGGACCTATAGGATGGCGGACCATTCCAACTCCCTTACAAAACATGTGCAGTATGTGGAGGGAAGGGATCCCTACATCACCGCCTAGAAACATGCCCCCCAACCAAAGCTATATGGCAGGAAGTCGCACGCCTGCTTAAAATCTAAAACGAACAAGAATTCTTGATATCAAAGAGCATCTTTGCACTCCAGATCGAGTCACCAATCTCATCTACCCTCCGTTCCCTAATATTACCCATTGCAATGTGGACAATCCACACAATTGCATTAGATGCGTTCAAGGACACGGCCCCAACCATTCATGGGGTTATTAACAGATTTCATGTTCACTTACTGGAGCACTTCCAAGCCTGGCTCTATGGATATATGAGACCAAGGCAAAAAGCGCTCATATAATCATGGTTCCCACTCTGGTTCCTCCACACAGACCCTTTCCTTCACACCTGTTCCATAGCAGGGGAAACCCCCTCGGAATAGTGCACCAACATCCCATACCTGGCAGTCCCGCTGGCAACAGGGGTAACTTGAGTACCCTGGGGTGCCTAATTTCATGTTTGTCAGTTATTTCCTTAGTTTTACATATATTTAGTAATGTCTGTCCCCTGATCGGCTTACCTCGGTTAAATAAATAAATTTGGGGCTCAGCTTCTGTTGAGTCAAGACATTGGGTTTCAGTTTGCAGGTTTGTGGCTTTCAATTGGCTGTATTTGCTTCAGCCTCACCCACAGGTTTCAAGGGAGGGGGTGGAAGGATCATGCCCCACGCAAAAAATTTTGGGTGAGGCAGCCAAAAAGTTGCCAGCAGCTGAGGAGGCAGGGGCAAGCCCCCAACCTCTGTAAGGGCAGGGCACTTCCGTTTTAAGTGATCTAACCTGAAACAGGAAGGGCAAACTGCCCACCCACCTTTGACACAGGCCCAAAATTTGATGATTGGGTAATTCTTTAAAAAAGTTCAGGGTGGAATCACTTAGATGATTCCAAAGTTGGATGAGTGAATCATCATGAATGCATGCAACCCAGCGAGGTGTTTGGTCCCATTTGTGACCACAAACTGGAGGACAGGGTTGGAGCTATACACAGCCAACCCATCCACCAGTTCCTTGTATAAAACAGTAGGGGGGAGATGGGAGGGTAAACCCGCGAACTGCACCATCAGTGTGGTGTCCGCGGGCAACTGGGTTCACATAGTGGCAAAGGGTGCGTTTTTAAATATAAGTGGAATAGATGCCGCTGTCATGACACCAGCTTCATTAGGGAAGCCAAGGTTGAAATACCCCTTATAGGGGCAAAAATCAATGAATCCCGCAGGCTTCAACACTGCCAACACCTCCTCAATAATTTTTAAATTGTTATATGGAAATAATGCACCATAATCGACATGAAGGCTGAAGCGCATATTGCTCCATCAGAGCACCAGGGGGTTGCACGGCACCACTTGTGAATGCACAAGGTGGGTTGCGAGGTTCTTTGGTGAAATAAACTTCCCCATGGAACCGGTAGGGCTGGACCCTACCTGAGAGCATTTGTTTGCTGGGCAAAACATGCTCGGCGGTGCTGGTCCACTTCCCTAGGTGGGAACATCAGCTGGCGCTGAAGCAGGCAACTCAGATGTTGGCTGCTGGCAATTTGACATTCATAATGAAATTAGATTTTTATTAAACTTTTTAACTAATTTGACCAATTTGATTTCAAAAATTCAAAAACTGAGCGGCATAAAAAAAGTTGTCACATACTCATTTTATTCAAGACAAGGGGACCAGGGGACCATTCTTGCTGACAAAAAGAATAAAAAGCAGGATAAAAAAGGAGCAAAATTGCTAAAAAAACCGATTTAACCTCTAGTATGCTAGACCAGGCTTCCCTAGCCTAGCATAACCAAGGGGAGGGGGGCAAATTGGGTGTTTGAGGGAACGTGCTTTAGGCAAACAAGAATGAAGTAGGCATATCACCTGAATGTTGCTGAAGATTGAAGATAGTGATATTAGTTTCATCAATAATATCTGCTGTGTTCATTGCATCAATATAATTGAATAGGTTATTGTCTACCCGCGGAAGCAAACTTGGCAGCTGGACAAAATCAGGATTTCTTCTAAAAATTTACCACTGTTAAAGCCACATATTTGAGTGGCTTGCATGGTTGATTCATTCGCCTTGTGGCCCAACACAATTATTTCCTGTTTTGTGGTGAAAGGAAATTTTTCAGGGAATTTTGGCCTAGGGAAACCATTTTTTAAGGGGGTCAAATTAGATTTGACCTTGCCTTGCAACAGGGTGTTGTTGGAGGCAGCTGCAACTTCAGTTGCCATTTCAAATAGAGGTTTATACTGGGGACAGCACTTTTATGGCTGAATCAATGATAAGGAGGTGATTTAGAGGAATGATTTATAAAACCTCCCATTCAAACAAGGGATCAGTCCCGTGTGGGCAATCATTCTCGTCAACCCAATTGAGGACATCAAATGGGTTTAAATCAGGCCTGATTGGCCCAGCAACAGAAGTTGATTGGGTGAGAGGGGTGGTAAGGTTGGAAATTTTAGTAAATTTAGTGTTCAGCACCGATTGAGCTGAAACATTTGGTTTCAGCTTACAGGATGTTGACTTTCAATTGGCTGATTTTGAATCAGCCACACCCGCTGGCTTTGAGAGAGGAGGAGGGAAAAACTCCTCAAGCAAAAATTTCAGCTGAAGCAGCCAAAAAGCCAGCATCAACCAAGGAGATGAGGGATGAGCCCCCAACCTCCACATAGGCAGGAAACTTCCGTTTTGAGTGATCCAACCCAAAACAGGAAGGGAAAACTGCCTGCCCACCTTCAACATGGACCCAAAATTGATGATCAGGGGCAGATTTAATAAATGAACGTGGTGGAATCAAATGAGTGATTCCATGATCAGCTGGCTAAATTGTGGAAAATGTATGAGGTCCAGCAAGGTGTTTGGCCCCATTAGGGACCACAAACTGCAGAACAGTTTCTGAGCTGTAAACAGCTAATTCTTCCAACAATTTATGGTGGATGTAAGGAAAGTCTATAACTCTCCCATTCCCAGTGTGGCAGTGCTCAGTGCACCATACCAACGCCAGAGAAATAGCCGTTAGGGCCAGAGTGATTAGAGCCCAACAGAGGGTACTGGAGCAATGTCGCTTAGGCATAAAATTGCAAATATTATAGGAAAAGCACCAGTAAAAATGACGCGGTGCACATATCAATAGGGGATAAATGACCCAGGTTGGAGGGAACCTGGGCGAACAAATGGTGCACGAGGTGAGAGCTGCAAGGTCCTTGCAATGACAAGGGTAATGGAACATGAGACCTCCTGAAAGAGGTTTGCACACAGAAGCTTTTAGAACATCATATAAAATTCAAAATAGCGTAAAACAGGGTAAAGGTTTATTTCAGGAGTTGACCAACAAGGACTGTTGGTCGGGGAAAATGTATATAAACTTGATTGGGGGAATAGGGTTAGTGCCACAATGGGACCAAGCACTAACTCACCAATATGGCGACACTGCCATCCAAATTGGTTGAATAGGCCAAAACTAACTTCACTCAAGTTATTGATTGAAGTTGAATCTGACCTGAGCGCGTTATTTTAAAAAGGGAATGGGTTTTGAAACCCTGCTCCTTGATAGACTGAAATGAAACGTCTGCATTCATTTAGTATATCATTCATTTTAACGCCTGGCTTGTCATCAGGGCCTGGGCGTTTGGTGCACCACTGGTCCCAACTTAGGCATATTTTGCCTGAACCCAGAGTTGGTCCAGGTTATTTCTCAGGTCAGAAAGGGCCTGCAACTTCACCCTTTGGGCCTCCTGGCGCCCAGCCTTGTCTATGGGGTTGACCCTCACTATTATGTCATGTTCACATGATAGTGGAGAACTGCAGGGGGGAGATGGGTGGGCAACCCTGTGAATTGCACCATGAAAGTGGTGTCCGCAGGTAGCTGAGTTTGAGTGGTGGGGAGAGGGGTATTTTCAAAATTTAATTAAATAGTTGCCACCCTTGCGGCATCATATTCACATGTGAAGCCAAGATCAAAATACCCCTTGTAGGGGTGAAAATCGATGAAGCCTGTGGGCTTTATCACCAGCAGCACCTCCTTAATAATTTCCTTATCAGAACAAGGAAACAAAGTTCCATACTTGATGTGAAGGCTGAAGCGCATGTTGCTCTGAGAGAGCACCAGGGGGCTTAGTGGCACCACCTGAGAATGTGCAAGGTGATTGGCGAGGTCCTTTGGTGGGATAAATCGCCCTAAAAACTGAGAGGGCCAGACCCTACCCATGACCACTTGGGCGCTGAGTGAAAGATTCTTGATGGTGCCAGCCCACTTCCCCAGGAGGTAACAGCAGCTGGCGCCAAAGCAGGCAACTTGGATGTTGGCTTCTGGTAACTCAACATTTTTATAAAATTAAATTTTATTAAATTTCCAACTGATTTGACTATTTCAATTTTTTGAATTATCAAAAATCGATTGGTATGAGAAAAAAGTTTATGTCACATACTCAATGATTTTAAGTATAAAGAGATGTTTTGGGTAGCAGTTTGGTATTATTTAATTGATTTGATAGTTATTTTTGTTTGGCTGAGTGGTTCATGACTTTTGGTCAAGTTGATGAACATAGTTTAGTTTTAAGGGTGATTAGTTATTAGTTGATTTAATAAGTTCAGTTAGGTTTACCTGAGTGGTTGGTGGTTTTTGTTTGATTCAATTGAGCAATTAGATTTGGCTGAGTGGTTTTGTTTATCTGTAATATAAAATCTAAATTAATAAATTGAAAATCTGAGATTCTATTAACACTGTAGCGAAGCACAGGTAAATCAGCTAATCTACTTAACCCCGACATACAAATAAAATGTGCATTGACACATCTGTAGAATACCATTCAAACACAGTGATGACCTTTTTAATCTCATTATCATCACTAGGAGTAGCATAATAGAATTTCATTGTCACTTTCATATAATACATTCAACTCAGACATGTTGGGAGGACTATTTCTAATTTTTACTAAAATCAAATATGTACTATGGCGTTTAGCATGTCAGTGCTAAACTGACTACCATTTTCATTGTTCTTTGTTTACTGGTTTAACAATGCATTTTTGTTTATTGGTACTGTTGATAGGGGGAAAGCATTTTAAATAAAATAGTATTGACACACAACTGAAACAGTTAAAGAATCTAATAATATACTGCATGACGTTTGACAAAGACAGTTCTTGACATTTTAGAGACATCAAAGTCTACAATGGCACATGAAATGAATGATGTCTCCCAGATGTCATTGTATTTCAAAGAGTTAATAAAACACATTCACTGAATGACTGACTGACATCTAATACCTTCAAGTCTGATAGGTTCGATCTAATTGGGTGAGTGGGTGAGAATTGGCAAATATTATCTCATATTTCACCAAATTGCTTGCCTGAAACTAAACAAAATCAGATTAGAGTTTCAAGTAGGTTAAGTAAAGTTATGATAATCAGCTCACCAGCCATAAGGGTGACAGTGAAGCTTTTAATCTGAGTGGATCAAGCATAGTACTGGCACAGCCTTTAGGCTATATCAGCGGAGCTCAAAGATCAAGTAACACCTGGTAACTCCACTTTCTTAATATTCTTAGTATTCTTAGTATTAAAGGTAAAAATAAATGATTGGAATTGTTCTGTTTTAAAAGAGCTGGATGATTTTTGATTGTTGAGCTTTCATACCATAACAGAGATGGGTTATAGGTATAATAAATTATCAACCTAAGCAGCACTGGTTAAATCGGCTAGTCCTTAATAAACTAGGATATTTAAGATGTTAACAAATCCCCATGCCATAATTTATGACAGAAGCCTTATCTTCATGACAACATAAACTATATTTTTATAAAGTGTTGTATCTAACCAGATATCAAACTAACAGCTTATAATAGCTTTTATTCTATTAGTTTATTTTTAAACCTGCTTTCCCATGTTTTAAAAAAAGTATTTGAGGTGGGTCAACCTTGGGACAAATATAACACACCGAGAATTTTTCTATCCAGTACAGGTTTCAAACTTGTATTGAACAAAATCTGCACTAGGGTGGAATTAGTTTTCCCTAGCAGGCTAACCACCCTTTGCTTTGCCATGTTTACAATTCATGATTTCTTAATTAGCGATAGATAAAATTGACCAAATGCTCCTGGTAAAGTATTATTGTATGTTGAGACCATAGCCTTAGGTTTCAACCAAAAAACTCTTCATTTCTAAAATTTGTATATTAGATTTATTCAAGGTAAGCTGACCAGGGATTGGACATACTGAGTACTCAAAAAGTGAAAATAGGTACAAGCCCCCTAATTAACCGACTGAAATGCTCAAACAAGCACTTCAAAACAAAAGCAAACAAAAAAGCATAACCAACCAGGTGGTAAAGTGACAAACTGCTAGCTTACCATGGCATAAGGGGAGGGGGATTGTGAAGCATTTAAAATCTAAGCTTATACCACATCTGGTCCAAAGTAAGGCAGAAGCAAAGGTGTGGGGGCATCCATGGAGTGAGGTACAAGGCGTACAAAGTGAGGATTAAATAATGTAATTTAGGTTATGTTGAGGGCCTCAAAATAATTAGCAAGATGATGTCCAGCATCCATGCAGGTATTAAATATATAGGATACCATTAAGGCATTTTCAGGAGTATTTCCTTTTGGATTGAACTGTGATCTAGGCCAAACTTACACTATAGCAGCATGTGCAGCTTGGTACAACTTTGTGATTTCAGTTTGTGAAGAACAGGGAAATTCAGGGGATTTAGCCTTGGGGAGACCAGATTACAGAAAGATGATTAATCTAAAGTTTGCTTTCAAGAAGGGAATATTTTTAATTGAGGAAGCTGCAGCTACGGTGAGCTGATGGTCACTAATGAATGGTTCAGCATTAGCGTATGAAACATACCACTTGAAGTTAGGCTGAGCATCAAAGTCAAATTCACAAATTGGCTACAGTCAATTGCATCTGTTGAGAAAAGGAATGATTTCACTTAATAATCAACTTCATTCAATATTTTATTTAACCGAGGCAAGCCAACCAGGGGATGGGCATTACCAAGTATGTGTGGAAAACAAAGATATATAAAATTAAACACCCCAGGGTACTCAGGTTACCCCTGTTACCAGCGGAACTGCCAGGTATGGGGGGTTGGTGCGTTACTCTGAGGGGGCTTCCCTACTATGGAGCAAATGTGAAGGAAGGGGTCTTTGCGGAGGAACCAAAGTGGTAACCACGATTCTATGAGCGCCTGTTGCCTTGGCCTCATATATCCATAGAGCCAGGCTTGGAAGTGCTCCAGTAAGTGGACGTGGAACCTATTGATAACCCCATGGATGGTTGGGACCGTGCCCCTGAACGCATTTAAGGCAATGGTGTGGATTGTCCACATTGCAATGGATATCATTAGGGAGCAAAGGTAGATGGGTTTGGTGACTCAATCTGGAGCATGAGGAGGCTCTTTGATATCAAGAATTCCTGCTCGTTTTGGATCTTAAGAAGGCGCGCGACTTCCTGCCATATGGCTTTGGTTAGAGGCATGTTTCTAGGCGGTGATGTAGGGAACCCTCCCCTCCACATACTGCTCAGGTTGCGTGGAGAAGATTGGAGCGGTCCGCCAACCTATAGGTCCTTCTCAGACAGCGCCAGGCGTTGGCTCTTACCCTCGGCTGTAGGAGTGGGTGGTGCGTCATTATCCACACTGACTTCTGTGTGGTTAAGTCATAGGGGATGTCCAACGCATCTAGGTATTTGATTCTAGTAATGGTTGGGGTCATAGCAAGCATGTCTCTCTGGGGGTGGTTTTCTAGATTTCTTAATTTAAAGTGGGGGCTGGGTCGTCCCCTTCCCTGCACAGTGCCAGTGTTCTCTACAGTCCATCCCATGCAACGGATGGTTTGGAGGATGCGTTTGAAGTGAGGGGAGGTTCCATGTGGATCCGCTGCGGTAGGGTGTTTAGTAAGGTATGATAGTAGTCTGGGTGGGCTATGTGGGTTGGTTAATTTGAGCGCCTGTGCAAAGTTAGTCCTCTCTGCCCTGGACCAGTGTTGTTGCGGGAGGTCTGGGGCAAAAACTTCCTTTATCAAGGTAACCAGGATGCGGTTGGCGTGGCTCTCAAAATTTATTAGTCCCATGCCTCCACTTGAGCGTGAGACAAAGAGTGTTTCCATCTGTATGGGAGGATGGGATCTGGGCCACAGTCAGCCCTGGATGAGCGCGCGGATTGAAGTTATAAAGGTGGGTGAAAAGGCGATCTAATGGGCAGGGTACCATAGTATTGTGAGGATGAGTGAGTTAGCAACTGTTACTCGCCCCGTTATTCCTGGGGATCCTCCCTTGAGGGAGGCTACGCGGTTGGATACCCGCTGTAGTAGGTTGCTTTCCATTGTCTCATTGGCATATCCCCCTGTTTCCACCTTATCACAAGGTGGCGGACAGGAGTGGTGGTGGGAGGTGATGCAAAAGGCAAGATGAGTGGGTTTTTCCATCGTATGGGGGTCTGAGGTTCTGGTGTTGTAGCCCAGCTGTTGATGTACTTGCCTAAGAGAATGATTTCTGTTTTCCTTTTGTTGAGCGATGTGTTGCTCACCCTGGAGTATTCCTCTAGGGTGCGTTCCAGCTGTTGGGCATCATTGTTGTTAGCTATACCTGCCATGCAGTCATCCGTGAAGGCCAGTATCTTGACTGTTGGCTGTCCTTGTGCAGTTATGCCCATGAGGCGTGAGTTGGTTACGCGGAGGAGTGGATCAAAACTGAAGTTGTACAGCAGTGGGCTGAGGGGGTCCCCTTGTTTGAGCCCTCTGTGTGGTGTGATCTTGTTAGTTAGGAAGCCAGGTCCGCATACAGCCATGGTTGCAGATTTTGTAAGGAACATCGCCCAGTTTATGAATCTGGGTGGGAGTTTGAAAGTGTGTAGGCATTCCTTTAGGTATGGCCAACTAACGCGGTCATATGCCTTTTCCTGGTCTAAGAGACCAGGGCTCCAGTTGCTTTGGACTGACATATGTTTGCAACAGGGTGTATGTTGTTCAAGATTGAGCGCTCAGGTATAAACCCAAACTGGTTGGGTGACAGGACGTCAGAGGCAATTGCGCCTAATCTGGCTGCTAAAATTTTTGTTAGAATTTTTGTGTCAGTATTAAATAGTGCGATTGGACGCCAGTTGGACAGGTCCAACTTGTCACCCTTTTTATACAAGGTTATAACTTAGGATTCATGGCCACCAGGTAGGAGGCGTTTTTTCAGCAAGCACTGGTTCATAGACTCCAATAGGAGGGGGGCAATTTTCTGAAAATATTTTTTGTAAAATTTGTAGGGTATCCCATCAGGCCATGGGCATTTCCTACGTGGTGCACCGCGGATTGTATCCCAAAGCTCCTCCCGTGTAATTAGATTTAGAATATTGTAGTTTGGTGGTGTGCTTTGTATTCTGGCAGTTTGTATAAATCTTGTGATTTTTTGTGGGTCTATTGGCGTATCACGGTATAATTCAGTGTAATAGCGGTGTACTTCTGCCTTGACCTCCTCAGGGTCAGTTGCCACAGTGCCGTCAGTCTTGCGGACCTGTGTGCACGTGGGCTGGTTGCCACAGGAGTGGAATTGGTGGAAGAAATATGTCAAACATGTTTCACCTTCCTTTATAGCACTTACCTTTGTTTGATACTTTGATTCTGTGTTGGTGCTTGAAGATGAGGGTGTTTAGTTGGGCAGATATTTCCGCCCATTTGCATCACCAGTTGGGGCTATAACTGGATCTCAGGATTTTAAGCTTGAGGTGGTCCAGTTCTGCCAAGGTACGCCTGATTGTGGCTGTATTGGTGGTGTACTTATGTGATGTGCTATGTCAGGAATTGTTGATTAGTTCCTTTTTGATATTTGCCCATGTTACAATGGGATTTGATGTGAATGGGGCTGTTAATATTTGGTTCATGGCCTCGTGTTCAGCCCAGTCAGATATTTCAGGTAAATTTATGTTTTATGGGTGTAGCTTTCTACAGGGCGACACCTGTGCGTGGGCAGGTTGACAATAACTGCACTGAAACAAGTCGGTGGTTGGAGAAATTAACTTTTTTTGTTGTAAATTTGGAAATTCTTGATTGTTGGGTTTGTGGAACGAGGATGTGATTGATGCAGCTCATTGATACGAGCGCTCCCTCGCATATGTTGGGCCATGTCATGTGGGGAAGGAGTGGTGATCTGGGGGAGGGCATCCTGTAGGCCAAGAGATGCCTTCATTGTGCAGAATTCGATGTGTCCTGGTGGGTATCCCCTGGGGTTTGGCCATCAGTCCATGTTGGGGTTATCCCAGCAGTTAAAGTCACCCAACAGAATGGTATCTGGTGGGAGGGTGAGGGTTGGAACAGCTTCAAGAAATTGTTTTATCTCAGCTGCAGTGCACAGTGTATAGATGCATATTATCGAGATTGTTTCCTCTTGGCATATGATCATTGCTACCAGGACGCAGCCGTGAAGGTATGACGAGGAGTTTATAATTTTAAATTTTTTGTTATTTTGGACGATCACCCCACATTGAGACATCCATACCAATTGTGACCGTGAGACCCTGGCTGACCAGGATCCTTCTTCCCCTTGTAGACATCTTGGCAATCCAAGAAACCCACTATCTACAAGGGGTTTTTTCAGAAAGTCCAGCTTTTTTTGCTTGGGACGTTTAAGCCCTGGCTCCCATAATGTTTAGCGTCCCAATTGACACTAAGGTGCCAGCGGCGCCTCAGGAGCAGTTGGGAGGGCCCTCATGCCCTAACCCACCACAGCTTAAATTTGGCCATGCTCCACATCCTTACTCCAACTCTCTCAGTGACAATGTCAGTTCCCTTGATCTGACTCAATTTTTTGCAGGAATTGCAGTTTTTGAAATTTGCATTATCTTTTCCTGCACGTATCTCATGATGGTTCAATGTGGGGTTTTGATTGGGCTCTGTAATTTTGGGGTTCAAATTTGGATAATTGTGCACCACATTTTCGCCCATAATGTGGCTGAATTGTTCCTCAAAGTGTGCATGATTGATATCGCTTGGTGACTCAGTCAAGTTGCTGTGAAAATTTTCAACCTGGGCATATTGTTCTGATTGGTTGGCTCAGTGTATATTAGAAAATAATCTCTTGAATTTGTCCGGGGTCAATGGATGATTCCACATGTGCTGCCACCTCGGCTGCTGCCCACTTGAAGGCTTTTTGTGCCGCTTTATGTTGTTTATGTGTAACTGGGTCCACAATGGAGTAAAGTCCATATTCACCCCAGCGGAATGGGTGGCAGCTGTCAGTCATTCTGGTGAAGTTTTTGTTACTTTCATCCACGGCTTCCTCACAGTAGTCTGCTTCCATTAAGCCCTCCTTCACGGGGCATGCATGTTCCTTGTGTCCCAATGAACCGCAGTGGTGGCATATAGGCGGTGCACATTCTGGTGTGATTCAGAATGTGGATGACTGTCCCCATCTGCAAAGTGAAACTCTGCTGTGTGGGGAATTCTTGATAAGTCATCTTCCACTTTAGGGAATGGGTTGATCACGGCAATAGCTTTGCCTGTGCACAGGGTTGGCATCAGGCAAAATTGTTGTAATTCGAGTTGCATAATTTCTCTGTAGGCTATGAGCCGTTTGCGGAGCTCCTCCTCGATTACCTTACAAGGAAGGTTGGTAGGGAGCGAGTTGAATGAAAATGAACAAAGTTTTTGCTTTGTTCCAACTGGTGCACGTGGTGCAAACTATTTTTTTGCTCTTCAGGAAGGGCAATTTTGATGCAGACTTTTGCTGCGGCTTCCGCTTCTTCAGTTTTTTAAAACTAATATTGATCCAGCCATGGCCCATGTTGTTGGTGGCAACATATACCGCGTCAGGGAAAAGGGATGCTGTGCCTCACATGTTTTCTCCCACAGGGTCGGGGACTCATCCCCAAGGAAGATTCAGAGCCCATGTTCCACCTTTGAAAGGGGTTAGTTGCATTGAATGTACATGTACTGATCTTAAAGATAGTAAACATCATAAACCTGGACGGTGTCTGAGTTTGTGGTTTCTTGGCGGATTGGGTTCCTGGTCCCCCTCCAGGGCGTTTCTTGCCCTTGGGTGCACCATTTTGTACACCTCTTGATGCGACACTCGCCCAGGTTGTATTAGATTTATTATTAAAATCGCCCATCTCTCCTGTGTGATTATCAAAAATTGCTGTTCGAATCAAATTGTAGTAACTAAAGTGATTGTTATGGGAAAGGAAAGTCTTTAACTTCATTCAATATTTCTAATAGATTTTGGTTAATTATAATGGGGCTTTGGTGGGAAGTTGGATATGGGTGAGCAAATGAGAGGCGCTTGGGTAAAAATGGTAGTTTAAGATTAATCTTGATTCGCTGACTTAATTCAGGTTGTTGACGGTAAAGTGATATAGGTAGGAGTGGAATTATCATTCTGATCCACTAGTAAGGTGTTTGAGCGGGTGATGGCAGCAAAAACCCTATTCATATATTACTAATATAGTATCAGAAATGAGGTTATTAGTGATAGGGTTAGTGGTACAGTGACAAGACTTTTTAGAGTAGTCTAACTCAAAACAGAGATGAAAAATTTGGCAACTGTTATTGATAAAAGCCCAAAAAATGATATGATGCCACAGAGATATGAGCCTATTGAGTATCTTTTAGGCTATTATGGGGTGATAGTAATGAAAGCAGCTAATGAAATTGAGACTGGCCTGCCAGTTGGGTTGCATGAACAACCAGAAAGCAAACCAGAATGCCGGGGGCATAGCCATCTATATAACCTGATAATAGGTGGGAAGTGAAGCAATTGTGGGGCAGCAACAGATAACCAATATTACTACCATTCCTATTAAAGCCAAGCCATTGCCTCCATGGTGAAAGCAGATTAAACCGCATTTAGCTCTCTTAGGATCATGAAGGGTCCTAAATATGATGAGGTACCATGGGTTAGTAAGAATGTGGTGAGGTTAAAGAACCTCACCCAATGGGGAGAAATAATCTCCAACAGTAAAGCTACATCTTGATGACAGAGGGCATCCAAAAGTAGGGACATCCCAAAACAGCCCTACTTTAATATCTCTTTTGAGGAGAGAAGGCAGCAGTGTAGTGATGATAGTCACTAAGGCCCAGTTATTATGCGACCCTGGAACATGACACTTGGTAGCAGCAGCTGTAGAAAGTGATAAAATTTATGCTGGAAGATTAGGTTAGAAGAGAAAAATTTGTGTATTATTAAACTTTTGAAAGTTGGCTGACAACGGTATTTGTGAGTGTAATTAATAGTAATGTCCCAGTTTTCAAATGCCATGATTTAAAATAGGTTTAGTGTTAACTGGCAATGCTAAAACATTCCAACCTGAAGTGGTTGCAAAGTGAAATAATAGTTGGACTGGTCCAACTATGTAATAGTTTACTTAAAACAAAACAAAGGAGAATAGGTAAGCAAAGTGGCAGGAAACCCCAAATCAACTTTACTTTATTTACAAGATAAAGGATTGGCAAGTGGAGTAAGCTGGGGAGTAGATCGATACTCAAAAATGGTAAGGATGGCCTCATGCGCTCAAGACAAAACCTGCTCCAGGGAGGGGGGAACTTAAAAGAAAAATTGAAGTGAGCTCTAAAATTTTCAGGTATGATCTTTTAAAGTTGCCCTTTTGGGGCTTTTCCTGAACCATCAATTAGGCTTTTACAAGCCTAAAATCTGGCTCACGTGAGGCACTACACAGCGCCAATCTGACCTAAACCATAGAATCTTTTTAACAATTCAACTTGGGATTCAGAAAATCTGAACCCAAGTTGAAATGCAATAAACAAAATTGTTCTGGTCATTACAGTGAGGGATAATTATCTTAAGTACTGGAGGGCTCAGGGAATAAATGTGGTTTCATGAACTAATGGTAGTGCAATCTTAACCAATTGTGGATGAACAAGATTTCATAAATAACTCAATGCTAAATTGACCTTACACTGTTCAGTCAAATTCACTCTAATTTTACCATTAAATTTCCCCTCCCAGCATGATTCCACTTGGCAAATTCGCAAAACATCATCCATAGGGCAAATGGTTGCACCCATGGCCAGGCTGCATAGGGATAATCCCACTGGGTATTGAATAAAGTTGTCACCCTCAAACCCACTGGGGTTGAACCCCCTACTTCAGCGGAAGGGAAACACCCTGATGTGGTTCCAAATATGATCATACCTCAACTGGCTCAATCCTGCTGCATCTCAATTAATTTAATTTTTTAGTCCCCTTTATGAATATAAAATTATTGCTGGGGAAGGATGCTCACCGCTCTCCATTTTGTAAATCCTCTTTCCACCACCACCTCTATGTACACACCACTAACTTGCTGTACCAGCTTCTTGGTAAAGTAGGGGGAAAGAGATCAGCATTGAGGGGGTACACCGTCACCCATCTCTCATCCACCACATGGGCCAAATTGCTCCGAGTCATGAGAGGAATAGTCATTTTCCTCACCCCCCTTTTTTGCAGAATAAGAATTCTGCATGGTTGAGGTGAAGAAGGTGCTCCCCCAAAATTACATTAACCTTATCTCTTTGTACATGGAGAGAACCACTAGGAACTTGGTGAGTGTGACATTCTTATTGGCTTTATGCTACTTTTTAGCCAAGATAATGGTGACCTTTGGGGGGAACATAAAGCGTTGGGATGCAGAGCGTAAAAGGCCTCCACCAATTTTCCACAAGTGGCACAGTCCCGGGCGTTGGCCCAACTGTTCTCATAAGCTGGAAACCACTTCCAGGCCATAATATACTGAACTAAATGGCGAGATCTTTAGGAAGCCAAGATAGTCTTAATCTTAGCCTCTTCCAATCCCTCAACTATGATAGGCTCTAGTTCCACTAAGATTCCCTTTAAATGGGGACAACTATAAACATGAAAAACAGGGTGCTGTTTCTAATGGGTGAAAGTGTCAACCAAAATGCACCATTATCCAAATCTGCCTCCACCACATGAAGACTTGATCATCTACTTGCAAATTTATGGGAGGGCACCTGCATCTGCAGGTGGCGTGTGTCCAACATGATGGAGAAACCACCGTCATTTTATGAGCTGGGAGATGTTTCCAGTTTGTGAACTATTTTTAATACCTGATGGTCAAGGTCAGATGTTCCCAAACCAAGGACTGGGTTCTCCAAATATGCTTCATGTACTCTGCCATAATTGAAACCTTCAGGTAAAAACATGGCCTAAAGAAAATGAGAGGTTGTACCTCAGCATAGCCTCATATGGTGAGAAACCAGTAGACGCATGAGCACCAAAATTATATGAAAATTGAGCCAACAGAAAGTCATCTGCCCAGGTGTCCTGCATAGGTGTGGAATAACAGCAAAAGACTTCTCAAGAATCTGGTTAACCCACTCCATTTGACCATCTGACTGAGGATGGTATGCGGTTGTGCAACATATCTTAAACTTCAAGGTTGCCAAGTTTGGTCCAAAATTACGCCAAAAACAGTGACCCTCATTCACTTATGATTCCTGTGGAAAACTGAATATTGAGTACACATGCTACTTAAAGAGTCAGAACATATATTCAGAGGTTATAGCAGATGAATAAGGGATGAATAGTGCTAACTTGGTAAAGAAGTCCACATCCTCCCTAATTGCGGTAAGCTCATTGAACTGAGAAGCTCAACAATGGTATTGAAAGACAATAGGGCTCATGTTTCCAGCTTCTCCATGGGAAAAGAAGACCAATTTTACCTAATCTATGTGACTTAGCCCACACACATGTCATGCAGTTTGTGATCTATGCTTATTAGTCTTGGAAATGCCTAGTCCAGCTATACGTTCACCTAACCAAATCCAGGCATTTCTTATTTTCCTGATGACCCACTGTGGGGGTCATGGTGCGGCTTGATTTTTTTGCCATGGAGCTGGTCGGCATCCACAGTCTCACCCTAATTTAATGTTGCTATTACCAAAGAATAGTGGGACTGCTTATGCATTGGAAGTGCCAGATGGTATAACAACTTTAAACTCTCCAAGAAGGTCATTTGGCCCACTAATACTTGAGAAACCAAAGCATGTCTGGGTTCTAATATGGTTATAAAATTGCAGGAGGAGCAATGGATAAGATCTGAGTTGGTTAAAATATTGTGATTAACTCCTTATCATCCGCCTTTGCTGGACTCAACACAGGGTTGTGATTCAAAAAGTCAGTAAGAACATTCAAAGCCCTTTCATGGACTCATATTTGAAGCTAAAACTACACAGGTCATGATATGTACAGGCCTGATGATGCGTGTGGGAATCCAGCCAATTAATGCTCGCTTGGTGATAAACGCCTGCTGGATTCCACAAAAAATTTATGTAAATTTAAAACATAAATAGCCGCTACTAAAATTTGGATTTTTGTGATTTTTATTAGGAGCATGATAAGGGGAAAACGATGATCCTTAATCTCCTTTATCTAGTATCTAAAGTAATTTTAAAGGTTGAGGGGGAATTTGGGAATATGTTTGGAACAGCCTGCATTAGTCTGAATTAGGAAATATGCAGGAATAGCATATCATAACATGAGAACTTGCATCAGAGCAGTGGGACAAAGGAAGAAGAATTCTGATTGACCCAGATGTACCTGTGAGGTAATGTGTTTATAAATTTGAGCCAAGCACCACATGAGAAATTTATTGCACCTTGGGGGACCCCAGCTAAGCCTATAAAAGGGAGGGGACCCGTGCAGGTGCATTGAAGGACTTCATTGGGGTCTGGAGAGTTCCTTCCAATGGTAGCCCCAAAGTCCGTGGTGAGATCAAAGTAATCCAACCAGGGGGTTTTACATTTGGTGCCCATAGAGGTTTTGGACTAGTGTTACCCCAATTAATGTGGTTCCATCAAGAGTTAGCTAGGGTCAATTGGCCGAAATTTTTGATAGCTTTGGTTTTATTATTTTGGGATTTTCTCCTAAAATCCTCAGAAAATTGCAAATGGCTGACATTTACCTTTTTTGGCAGAACTTAACCTACAGCATTCTGATTTCCAGTCTTCAAAGGTAAATGTCTGACAATGCGCCAGCTTCTTTGGCTTCCCAAAATACATAAGAGCTTGATGATCCAACTGCACAATCACCTCATTCCATGTGTACTGCATAAGATACTGCTAGTGGATAAGAGACCAAACCATGGTGGCCAACTACTTATTGTAAATGGACCAGGACTGTTTAGACAAAAAAAACTTGCACAAAAAATAAGCAGCTGGGTGCTCCAAACCCCATACACTTGCATCAATACTTCCCACAGCAGTGTATAAGGCGTTGCATGTTAAAATAAACAACTTGGTGGGGTCTGAATGTTTGAAAATGAGAGGCTCCAATAAACCTTCTTGACGGCATCAAACCCCCACTGACACTCCTCTGTCTAGTGGAACGGCACAATCTTCCAATTCAGGGGGCTCAGCGGCGCAGCCAGCTGTGAGAGGATGGGAGAATTATTTTTTAAAATATGATTGTGCCTAAGAAGCTCCGCAACTGCTTCTAGATTATAGAAGTGGATCACTCAAGTATTGCCTCAAGCTTGTTAGGGGGATGGAGTACCCATTTTTTAGGACTAGGTTGCCCAGAAAGGTAACCTCATCCTTTAAGAACTCACACTTGGAGGGATTTACATAAAGTTCCGCCTTGTGCAACGCAGCTAGTATCGCCTCCAGATCCTTCTCATGCTGCTCAGGAGTGTGAGAGTGAACAAGAATATCATCAATATAAGCCATCACGCTAGTGAACCTGAGTTCATTGATCACATTGTCAATCATTTGCTGGAATGTGGCCAGAGCATTCTTTAGGCTAAAGGGAATCATGAGGAACTTGAATATGCCCCTTATGGTACAAATTGCCCTAAGACACCCTTGGCCTTCCGCCACCTGGATCTGGTTAAACACATTCATGAGATTAATCTTTAAATTAACCCGAGATATTGTGATTGTCTGGATAATCACCCGCTTGAGTGAGAGAGGTTAGGGACTGTGACCAGTGATAATATTAATTACCCATAGTTGACACATGGATGAGGCGTACTATCAGACTTCTGAGCAAAAACTATGTATGACGTGTTAAGGGACGTTTCCTTGAACACCCACCCTTAATTGAGCATATTATCAAACATAGTTCCAGCTCCCTGACCTCCTGAGCCATGTATGGCTATAACAGACAGTTGATGTTAATCACAACTATCATTAAATGGAAAGACAGATCATATTTAGAATACGGTGAAAGGAGATTAGCCTTTTCCAAATTAAAAATCCTGATATGAATTTAAGATGGGGAAATCTGGCGGAAGACCTGCTGGAGAGAGGATCAATGTGATGAAACTTTACTCCTATTCCATCAGAAACATACTGATAAGGGGAAACTCCCTCCATAACTGGTTGTATGCAAAGGACAGCATATTAAAGTGCAGGTTAATGCTCACCTGCGTCTGAAGCCATCACCCATCCCCAGAATAACCAGGAAGAGCAGGTCTGGCACCACGGAGAACCAATTGTCAAAATCCAGCAAGGGTTATGCTCGCTGGTGCTATGTGCCACTGGATTCCACAATGGAATATTTAAAATAAATAATAAATTCTTAAAAAAACTAAGTTTTTACTTTTTGTTTTTAATTGTGGGAGGCAAAATAGGAAAAAGCCCTTTTCTTAATACTAGTATATCATATCTAAATTAGTTCTATCCCCAGGGCCATGGGAATTTGGGGCTAAAGTATTATAAAGCTGAGTCATCCAAACAGAAAATATAGGCTTTTGGCCTATCAGATTGTGGATAAATATTTTTTGGCAAAACTGACCCGTGTGGTAATGATTTGATAAATTGTATCCAATCACCAGTGGGTAAAATCTTCTCACCTTAGGAGGGTTCAGATCCAAGTGGTAATGATTTGTTAATTTGTACCCAATTATTGATGGGTAAAATCTTCTCAGCTCGGGGAGGTTCAGATCTGTGTGATGTTGAACACCTCAAATTTGACCGAGATATTGGAGCAATCCTATTATCAGTTCTTACCTTATTACGCCAATTTTGGGTATAAATCATATTTTCCTGATAGATAGGGTTCCACTGAGAATCCTCCAAGGTCTTTTT
>JAKSZP010009835.1:0-47753 GCA_022478985.1 Massospora cicadina | reverse complement strand
ACACAAGATATGAGGTTTTGAAATCTGGCCAAATTCGAAAAATTTTGATTTTGTTGAAAAACGATGATTTTGTAGCCCATATCAGATTCTAATAGCCACTGGAATCTTCGTGAAGCAACATCCTATAAATTTAGTCCCAAGATGAGAAAGGCTTTGCTTTTCTCAGATACACTGATCATTCTAATAAAGTTTAGGATTTTGGGCTCATTTCCTGTATTTTGGTTTTTTTAAAAAACAAATACAAATCTGCAAAGTTCTGCAATGGCTGAAGTCCGTTTTCCTCTCTGGTTTGCCCCTACTGTTGTTCCTGAGTCCTCCGCCTACTCCGCCACCTACTTAGCTGGCTCCGCCTCCTCTGCTTTTCTGCCTTTTGCCCTAGATTTTTCGCCACCCTTCCCAGCTCCCAGAGCCTCATGTCCCTGATGGTTGTGGCCAGTTTGGTGTGCGTTTTGCTCCAAAAATTCATATGGAAACACAATACTGACCATTTAGGACGTCTCTTCATTTGTTGGGCCACTTGGACTTGTTGTGTCACCTTTGGCCTATGTCTTTACCTCCAGCGACCTCCTGCGCTCCAGTTTCCCTGACAGTGCATCCTGCACCAACTCTCTGGGAACGGGAGAGTTACAGACACTCTCTTGACAAAATTACTTTTGCCAACAAGTCCAAGAAAAAAGTGTAATTATTATAAAGGGACTTTACCAGATGAGCCAAATGCCCCAGGGATTGTTTAAAATTCCAGCCAACTTACAAAGAGCAACGGACTCTATCCTTAGTGATCTGAGGTTCTTCTCTATCTTATTATATCTGGACGATATTAATTTATTTGGCAGGACCTTCACGGACCATTTGGAACACCTAGGAAAATAGTTAAAAGCCTGGTAACAGCGAGCTTGAAGGTCAATCCAAAGAAATGTCATCTTTTCAAGAGAAAGCCTGAGTATTTGGGTTTTCTATCAACTCCAGAGGGTTGCAATCCCAGCAGCAAAAGATTATAATAATCAAACGAAAGTCAATTTCAAAGAGCGTTTGGTATATCCAAGTATTTCTTAAGATGGTCAGCTACTCATGCAATTCATTAAGGAAATTTACAAAAATCGTGGAATATTTATTACTTTTTTATAGGATCTGAAAAAGGAGTTGTGTGTAACAAAGAAACCCAAGAGTCATTTGACAAGTTATGCTAATATATAATGATCAGTCATGTTTTGAGTACCAAAAATTTTGATAAGGAATTTATCATTCAGTCTGATGCATTGTTGATGGCAATTGAATCCATTTTGAGCCAAGTGGATGAGGATGGGGATTAACAATTGGTGGCCTATATGATCTAAACATCTATGCCAGTGGAGAGGAATTATAACATGACGGAGCACAAATGCCTCACGGTAATCTATGTGCGTAAGCAATTATAAGTGTAAATCCATGGAACTCACTTCAAAGTAGTGAAGGACCACTCATCCTAGCGCTGGCTCCATATTTTGAATGATTCAGAGGAACAACTTGCCCAATGGGCTTTAAAATTATAAGTCTATGATTTTGAGATCTTACACCAGGCCAGAGCAGCGCATCATAACGCTGATGGACTAAGATTGCCTAAAGTCCATATTTTCTTATATTAAGCAACAAATTATTCCAAAGGATGATTGAAGGAAATGTCAGGTATGATCACTGAGAAATTTAAGGTGCACTGAAAAACGATGAATAGCACTGAGATAAGAAATGGACAACTATTCACAATATGATTGATAAGAAATGATTTTTATTCCCAAAGCTTTCAGAACGAGCATAAATAAAATTTAAGCCGCACATAAAGTTTTCAGCCATGGTGGCCTAAGGAACACCATGGACTATATTCACTAGTTTACTACTGGGAATTGATAAGTTATGATATCGCCAACTACCTGGCTTGTTGTGTGGAGTGTCAGCTCTATAAACCTTATAAGAACATAACAGAATACAGGCTAGTTCGTCCTGGATTCACGTGGCACATTACGTCAATAGATGTGATGGGACCCCTGAGTACCAGCACAAGAGGCACAAAATATATCATAGTGGCCATAGACCGTCTAATTAGATGGGTCAGAACCAAATACCTGAGCAAGGCGGATGCTATGAGCACAAAGAAGTTCATTTTAGATCAAGTGTTTTACAGGCATGGATACTCTCATGTGGTCTTGGGTTACAATTAAACAACTTTACCCCATATGTAATCCCAAGGCTTAATGAATTAATAAGGATAAGAGGAGTAATATCATTTTATACAGACCAGAAATAAACGGAAATGTGAAAAGAGTTAACAGAACATTAGCTGTAACGCTAAAAAGATTACATATGTGAAAACTTACACTTGGGAAACTTACCTAAGTTCTATTTCCTTCACCTATAATATAAGTCATCACATGGTGACAGGAAAAACACAATTCAAACTATTTTATGGATGATTGGCATCATTGCCACTAATTTTGTATTCTGCAATAGAGCCAGCAGTGGGGATAAGTAACAATCAATACTTGAACCAACTGACCAATATTATGATCAAAATGCAATTGCAAGCATTCAATATGATTTTAAGGAAAAGGATCAAAGTAAAGTTTCAATGACAAGAATTGACCAGCGATACAGGAGTACTGTGTGGGGGATAGGGTAGTCTATTGTGACGCTATGGTTTTAGACAAAAAAAAATAGCTGAAAGCTTTGTGGTCAGGTCCATTTTAAGCGATTGCTAAGATGGTAACTGATGAATACACAATTAAGAACATTGTGGATGGTCATTTAGTGAACCAGGTCCATATGAAATATCTTATGTATTGAATCTAAGAGAGAGAAAAGTGCAATGTTCTAAAGGAACAATGAACCTAGAAAAAAATAGGTCAAATCCTAGTGTTGGTTAAGTCCAAGGTGCGGTCCACTGAACCAAGATAAGTGATTAAGTATTAATAATAGAATTCTGAATCATGATATCTAATTAAGTTCAAAAAACAAAGCTTCTGACCCAGAGTAGTGAAAACAAAATTAAGGCTCGGAACCTAAAATAGGTTAATACTCAAAGCAAAAAATAACATAATGAAAAATACAAAAATTTAAGATATAAAAATAAAGAAAATTTATATATAAATGTAAAAATGTAAAAATATATTTAAAATTTGATTTTTATTTGTCATCATAAAAAGCATCTGATGATGCCCCTTAAAATATCAGTAGGACCAACTCATGTTGAAACTGTGTCCACTACAAGTAGTTTCAAGGTGCTGAAAGAAGCAACGCACATCAGTAGAATCAGGACGGGTTGAAAATGGATTCGCTGGAAGTAGTCCCTTAAGGTATGAAGCCCACCTAGGTGAATACATAGAACAAGGAATTGAAGAGAAGCCACCTGAGAATATTTTTCAATGATGAGGTGTCATATATCCCTGACCTGGGGGAAACAGGGTTTCCATACCGTTTTATCAGCAAGAACACCTGAACTAGGCTGGCATGACATGTGGCCATGAGAACCGCGCTCTGTGGAGGTGGCAGCAAGGAGGACATGGAATAGAAATGCACAAAGAGAAGGACTAAATGATACACATTAAAGAAAGGATGGAGAAGGACCAAGAACCCTCTTAATCAAACCATGCTGGCGGACTCAGTCAAATCCATGCAGCGTATTCCCCCATAAAATCTTTAAAGCTGGATATGCTGGTTAAGCAAGGGGATGTGTTGCTATTTTTGACCACATTACCCAGCTTCATTAATTATAATCAATCTAAGGTCCACTAGGGGATTCAGCTCGCTAGTGGATGTTGAAGTTGTCAATTATAATATGATGACTATTATTTAATTGTTTTCCAGCAAATTATTTATTGATCTGCCAGATTGATGAGTGTTTTGTCAGGGATGATTCCTAACAATGAAAATTGATTAGGGGACCGATTTAATTATTGATAAACTTAATTGACTTGTAAGAGTCAATAAGGTTTAGTTGCCAATTGACTAAGGGGCTTATAAGTTGCTGGCGATTAATGCCACCTGTCATAGAGCAACTTTCAAGTTAACCTTTTCTGGATTGCAATCTTCTGTTTATGGGTAAGAGTCCCATTACCTAATAGTTTGTTACCAAATAAAGGTAAATTTAATGGGATTTGAGTGAAGATGTTGGGGTACATTTTCGTTTCAACTCAAATGAGGTCGCTGTTGAATAGTGAAGAGAACCCAAATCTTATTTTATGAGGCAGATTGATGTTTTGTGTGACCATGGAGGGCTAAATTATTAGCAACGACTGCTGTTCCCAATTAGGTTGCCAACCAATGAGTTATGCACTATATTACCTATAAAACTTCTTTGATTTTCTAATATAGAAGATCTGGTTGCAGATACAAATATCTATAAAGTTTATAATTTAGACTGTTTGCTCTTGTTATTAGAGAAAGTAGGACAAAAAGATCCCTTTTCTATATTAATGTTGATAGTGGACTCTGCATGATGCATAGGAAGAAGAATTACTGAACCTTATACTAGGTTAAGTTCTACCAGACGAAATATGAAAAAAGCCTTATCATCTCAGAAGGATTCAAAATTGGGACAGACACCAAGTTGGCGTTGAACCTAGCTACTACTTTGGTTATCAGCTCAACTAGAGTAGTCTTCTCATTACTATTACCCATTATATCATATTATCAAGTCAAACAACGCATGTACAGGGAGCCTATGCATTTGAACAAGGGAGCCAAAGCAAGTATCATTCAGAATGAGGAATCAAATCTCGGACTTTATTTAGAACTCAATTGAGGAAGTTAAGATTCTGATATGACTGGATGATAAGTACTGAATAGCTAAATCGAATTGACTAGTTCCGCCAATCATGATTACTAATAAACATTTATCTGAGCGCCTTGGGATAAGGCGATATTGGGTCTGGAAGAGTATTATTGTTTCGCCTTTAAATAAGCCAATAAGACGATGTCAACATTTGATGAATATCTAGTAGATAGCCTTGAACTAAAGTGATAATGAAATTAAGAAAGCAGCTCTGCTGGAGACAATGAAATAATGGCGGAAACAAATAGTCTAACTTAAAGGAGCGGTATCAACTGAAGTCGCTGATATATAAGTGAGATGGGATGATTGAAGGAGGAGGATTGTTAGTAGGAAGTAGGGTGCAGAACAGAAGATATCTGTCAATATTAATTTAAATAAAGTACAGTGCTTGGAGCGGATTTAATTTGTAGTTTATTGAATTATATATATATTTTTGAGGTCCAATGAACCTCATATCATCCGTTCAATGTTCAGTGGGGTTTACCTTGTGTGACCCTTACGGCTATCCCAATGATATCGCCAAAATTATAACAGTGGTGCATACTACAGGGGACCAATGATCAACCACCAATGAATAAAAGACTCCTGTTGCCAGTCATGTTGCATCAGGCCTTCTTTGATGGGGAATCCTCAAGACACACTATGCCAACCAAATATGTGGAACTCAAACTTTCTTTAGACGCGGTGCTCAGGAAGTAAGATGAGCTCCTTAATGAGCAGATCACCGTGATGAACCAGCAAGTCAACATATTAAGTTAAATGCAGATTCTTGGACAACAAAACAAGCAACTTGCTAATTCTTTGGACAATACTACTGAATAACTGCATTGCGCAAAGTGGAAGATGGATGGTACCTCCCAGCCCCCTCATTTGTCATGGATGCGGCTAAGAAGAACTAGACTGGGCTCCAAGTCAGGGTGCGCAAGCACCCAGTGGAGGGCCCAAAAAGCCAGAAGCATAGCGGTCCGAGTGACTAAGATAAGTGGGGATCTATGGGACACATGAGGAAAGCAAACATTCAATAACGTACTGAAGGCCCCCAAGGCAAACCAGATGGTTGCGTTGGGGGCAACCGCGATTATTACAGGGGCAACCCTAAGGGCGGGAGAGGCAGGGAGGATGACAACTCTTCCAGGGAACGTAGTTGCTGGCCTTCAGAACTTGAAGGAGAGGCAGGTGCTCCAGCAGGAGGTGGCACAGAGACCACCAAGTTGTTGGGAATGTGGGTAGAAGTAAAGAAAAGCCCAAAGGAGGGGCTAGAACTGAGTCTCCTCAAACGGGGACACTCAAGGTCCTGCTGGTGAGTGGAACTCGCAGTGGCAGGGAAGCAAACGGAGCCAAACCCACATGCAGTGGGCCAGGGGCGCCTTGAGACCACTTTCCCTGGGGAGCAGACTTGATGGACTTGACGTCCAAATAAACAGAATGAGCTCTGTTTGATGGATGCAAAGGAACAAATGGAGCAGTGGGCTCGCCTTCAGGGGTGGGTCAGATTATCATGTCAATGGTCCGCATCCATGTGGCAGGATTGAGCGACCAGATAATCCAGTCTGCAAAAATTGGGAAAAGAATCTGGGCAATGGCGTACTTCATCAGATCAAATGACGGAATGGTGTTTAAATCTTTGTTAAAAATGGGCAGAGTCTGTGGCAATATAAGTGGATACACAGTTTTTTATTTTGACAAGGCTAAAAAGAATGAACTGACAACTGCCCTCAGTGGGGCCAGTTGTCTTTTAAATGGTTCAATAGGCATAGGGAGGAGTTGGGGGATTGGTTGTTCAGGGAATGGGGAGGGAATTTGGTTGGCTAACTTGTAGGAGGGGTGAAAGGTGGCTCCCAATTTGGCAGAAGCTTAGAAAATTTTTGGAAATTTCCCAACTTCTTGTGACCAAGACAAATTGATGCTGCCAATCCAGGTCCCAATGACTTGACTCAACCGATTTGCATGGCTTGGTCATTTCAGATTTGTCTCAGAAAGCAGGGGTCCATGGATCAGGTTCATTGCAATTCGGTCCAATCCCACAATTGGGCAGCTCGCATGATCCAAAACTCCTGGAACTGCCTCAGAACGTCGGATTTGATGATCTGAGCCATTTGCACCTGGGTTTTTAATCTGAGCCATGTTCTAATCTGGCTCCTGAACCCGGCCATCCTGAACTGGCCCCCCAGTCCAGAAATTACCGGCCATGCTCTGACACTGGGAATTGCAATTTTCCCAATTTTCCCCAGGCTGACCTGGGGAGTGGGTGGCCTCTGGACCCCCTCCAAGCCCCCTAATGTGAACCACCTCCCTGCAGACCCCCTCTATCAATCCTACCAGGATTAATAGGGGGAAGGGGTGGAAGTGGGGTGGCTTTGGGGAGAAAAGCTGTCACTGAGCGCTCATCTATCACGTGAGCGAGGTCACCCAGTTGTGAAAGAGGGTCCACAGGAGCCTTGGGGGATTTCTTCATCTGGAAGGGGTGCTGACCCTATCCAGCTTCAAGGGCTGGTCCCCAAGACTTACACTACCCTTCCCTTTTTCAACAGGGAGGATCCCACCCCCGGGGGCATGGACCAAGGCGTAGTTCTTGTGGCGCTCTGGTAACTTTATGGCCAGAATGGCCGCAATCTTCTGGGACAGGTGGGGCTCAGTTGGGTGAGAGGCATGAAATTCCTCAATCAGGTCTTTGCATTTCATACAATCGCGTGCGTTCACCCAGCTGTTTTCATATGAAGGGTAACCTTTCCAGGTGACCAAATACTGGATGGTTTGACAGGACCAACAGGAAGCTATGATGGCATCCACCTCCGATTCCTAGGATTCCCTGACAATGATTGGCTCAGGGGACGTTGGCTTATCCCCCTTAAAAGGGGTCAGAAGGGAGGCGTGGAAGACATTGTGTTGCTTTCAGTGCGCGGGCAGTCTCAGGCAGTAGGCTCCATTACCTAAATCCTTCTCATCCTCTAAAGGTCCTGAGCGCTTGGGCAAGAGCTTGTGGGTGGGGGCCTTCATGGGGAGGTTGCGGGTATCCAACATGACAAGGGAACCAACCATGATCTCATGGCCCAGAAGGCGCTTCTGATCAGCAAACCTCTTATAGTTCTTGATGGACTTTGTCAAGTGTTTGCAGACCAGGTTATGCATCTCGCAGAGAGAGCTCATGCAGTCCTTAGCGGCTGGAAATGCTGTGGAGAGTTAGGGACCAATATGGAACGAGGGGTTATACCCCAAGGTGGCCTCAAAGGGAGAAAAGTTGTTAGAGGAATGGAGGAGTTGTCACACGCAAACTGTGCTAGCGGCAAATCCTTGGCCCAGGTGTCTTGTGCAGCCGTCACATAACAGCGCAAGTACTGCTCCAGTACCTGATTCACCCACTCAGTCTGCCCATCAGACTGGGGGTGATAGGCTGTGGATTGATAAGGCTTGATGTGAAGGAGAGTCAACAGCTATTCCCAGAACTGGGCCGTGAACTGGGGTCCCCTGTCACTTACTATCTCCTGAGGGGAAACCATACATGGCAAAGACATGATCGGCAAATAAATTTGTGGTCTCCATGGCAGTGATAGTAGGGAGGCAGGGGATGAAGAGTGCCAACCTGGTAAACTGATCCATAACTACCATTATGGCATTGGAACCACAGGAGGGTGGGAGCTCCATGATGAAATTTATGGAGACTGAGGTCCGCGGTCCCTTAGCCTGCTGCAAGGGGTGCAACAATCCCTTTTTTCCTTAATGATCAGGCTTCACCTGGGCGCTGGCGACACAACAAGAGATCAAATTGGGAATATCCTTTGAGGACCCAGGCCAAGTATAGGTCCTCTTGATGAGATCAGCACACTTTTTAATCAAAGGTGGCCGATGGTCTGGGGAACGTGTGTTCCTCAATGACTCAACTGCATAAGAAAGGAGGAACCCAAACTCAACCATAGAACCAGATTGTCCCATCCTGTAAGATATATGGGGTTTTCTTGCGGCGCATGGACTCCAAGTCAGCCAGAAGCTCGATTCCTTCAGGTCAGCAGATTTGGGAAGCAAGGAAACGTGGGAGGAGCGGAGTGGCTGGGTCTACATCAGCGAAGGATACAACAGGAGGAGCCAATGTGAGGATTTGAGAGGGAGGCACCACCGTCATAAGGTCCAAGGGGTCCTCCTCCCCATTGGGGAACAGGGAAGGGTTGCGAGTGAGCATGTCTGGAAAGACATTCAGTGGTCCTTTGATGAATTTGTACTTAAACTGGAACTCACAGAGGTCTTGATATGTGCAGGTCTTCCAGTGACCTAACTTCTGAGGTTTACTAATAAAGCAGGGCCTTATGGTCTGTCCACATGGTAACCTCATGCAGGGCGCCCTGCAGGAGATATCGCCAGTGGGTGAGTGACCATGCCACCACCGCTAACTCCTTATCATATATCAGCTAAGCCTGCTCCATCGTGGTAAACTTCCAAGAGTAATAGGCCACCGGATGCTCCACTCCCTCGTGCTCCTTCAGCAGCACAGCACCCATGGCCACTGACGAGGCATCGCAGGCTACTATGAAAGGCCAGGATTTTTCAGCATGCCGCAGGACAGGAGCTGCGACAAACACCTCCTTGATACCCTCAAACGCCTGCTGGCACTCGGGGGACCATATAAAGGGGACGTTCTTGCCAGTGAGGGGATGCAATGGGGCTGCCAGTTGAGTGAGAGCTGGGGAAAGTTTCCTTAGAAAGGTGACGGTACCCAGAAAGCTGCAAAGCTGCTTCTGAGTGGTTGTGGTAGGCCAATACTGAATGGCCTCTAACTTGCTGGGGGGATGGAATACCCATCCATCAAGATAAGATTTCATAGGAAGGTAACCTCATCCCTGAAGGACTCGCACTTGGAGGGCTTTACAAATAGCCCTGCCTTGTGGATGGCTGCCACAACCACTTTGAGGTCCCTGACGTGTTGTTTGGGGGTGGGGGAATGGACCAGGATGTCATCGATATAGGCCACCACACAGGAGAAATGCAAGTCCCCCAGCACATCATCAATCAGGCGTCGGAAGGTGGCTGGCTCATTCTTTAAGCCAAATGGTTTCACCCTGAACTAGAAAAGGCCCCGACAAGTGCAAATTGCTGTGAGCCACTCCTGTCCCCTCACCACCCTCACCTGATTGAAGGCATTCACTAGGTCCAACCTTGAAAAGACACAAGACTTGGTGATGGCCTGTGCTATGCTATGCTCTGCTCTAAGGGCAAAGGGTATGGGTCCAGGACGGTGATGTTGTTGAGGTGTCCATAGTCAACGCAGGGGCGCAGGGACCCATCTGCTTTACTGGCAAAAACTATGGGGGAGGCGATCAGGGATGTCTTCTTGACAGGCCACCCCTTCTCTAGCATGTCATCCAACCAACTGCTGAGAGCCCTATCTTCCTCCTCCATATAGGGGTAAAGGGGGCAATTGATATTGAATAGGTCAACCGTCAAGTGGAACATCAAGTCATACTCAGAGTGGGATGGGAGCTTGGTTGCCAGGGACATGTCGAAGATGGCCCTGTATGGAGCTAAGCAAAGAGGAAAATCCGTAGAGAGGTCAGCTAGACTGGGATCTGGCGGGGCGATGGAACCAAGGGATGTACCCTGGGGAAAAGAATTCAACAAGGGAATCTCACCACTCAACTTGAGGTTTTTAAAAAACAAGGAGTTAGTGGGTAGATCGATATGAACTTGTTGGCGGCGCCACCAACCCACCCCCAAGATTACAGGATAAAGTAAGTCCTGTACCGCCAAGAAATGGTTGGTGAACCCAAAGTTGTGAATCAAGAAGTGCAATGACCGTTGGATTTGGCGGGACATCATAGTCTCAGATGAGGCACTCAGAATGAAGGAGGCTTTGTCCATCGCTAGATTCAAGGACCTGGCCACAGCAAGGCCAAAGAAGTTACCTGCCGCCCAAGTGTCCAGCAGGCCTTGCACCATGACTACCCAGGTCTCCAAGGGAAAGGAAATTGGGAAACAAGAAGTATGCTTGGCCCTCTTTATTTGGGTGAGTTAGCGAAAGGGCACCTGAGGAGGGCCCATAACCCAACATCAGAAGATACTGGCTCAGATCCGCAGGAGTAGGGCGTGACTGATCTGGGGTCTCCAACACCTCCTTGCTCCACATAGGTAAATGGGGGTTGATACTCACCATCCCCCCACTCTCACCAGGGGGGATACAGGTTTGCCCTGGGGAACGATCTCATCACACTGAGCAACCTCCACCCCCTGGAGGACGACCTCATCACCCTGAACAGAATCTAAACACTGGGGGCCCAACGATTCAGCCTCCTGATCTGAGCTGGGGGCCGGCAGTATCATCAGCAGGGACTCCCTTTTGGGGAAGTCCACCAAGGATGCCCCTGGGAGGGAACACAAGGCAGCTAAACCAGTGGGACACTTCCCCTGGCCGCGCCCACTGGCAGGAGGAGGCACAGCTCGAGGTGCCTCAGGAGTGGTGACAGGACATGCCGGATTGTGCCAGGGCCTGGCCTCAATTTCCCAAGCCACTGAAAATGTGACCTCCAAAGATCCGGGGAGGGGATCCCAAGCGGTATGGGCCGCCGCACTGGGATCTAGGGCCGCGCGGAAGGCAGAGACTGCAATTTCAACTGGAATGGGGACCATGGGAGCCAGGACCGTGAAGGCCTCAATCAAGGAGGCCAGGTCCGTGGCTGCCTGTCCCAACTTAAACAAGCGAAGGAGGAGCGGTGGTCTTGACTCAGGGGCCTGGACCGCTGAGGTAACCAACGCCAACAAGGGGGTGGGGTTGCCCAGCTTGGCAGCAGAGCAGAGCACTCCCCTGACCCAACGGCGGGCATCCCCATCCAGGCTGTCCAGGAGGACCACGCTCTGCTGAGCATCAGAGGGGAGTAGCGACTTCCCCATCAGCAGTGAGACGCACCTGGATCTCTGACAGGACGCCCAGGATTTAATCTGCCACCTCATCAGAGGGGACAGGGGGAACCACCGACCCTGTTGCATTTGCTAAAGGTGTAACACTCTCCGTTGGTGCCTGGTGGGCTGGGGACCAGTTCAGCTGAGCCTGGCGGCAAGCCTGGATAAACGAGGCTACCGCATGGCAGGAGAAGGCCAGGTCACAAAGGGAAAGCACACTCAAAGTGAGGGCATAGGCCAGCGCATCGCCCATCCCAGTGAGGAGGGCGGAGAAGGCCGAAACTAGTGGTTAGTTCTTTATGTCACGGATGCAGCTAAGAAGAACTAAACTGGGCTCCCAGTCAGGGTGCGCGAGCGCCCTGTGGAGGGCCCAGAATGCCAGAGGCATAGCGGTCTGAGCGACTAAGATAAGTGAGGATCTATGGGACATGTGAGGAAAGTAAACATTCAATAACTTACTGAAGGCCCCCAAGGAAAACCAGATGGTTGCATTGGGGCAACTGCGAGTCTTACAGGAGCAACCCCCAAGGGCAGGAGAGGCAAGGAGGATGACGACTCCTCCAGGGAACGTGGTTGATGGCATTCAGAACTTGCAGGAGAGGCAGGTGCTCCAGCAGGAGGCGGCAAAGAGACCACCACGTTGTTGGGAATGTGGGTAGAAGTGGAGGAAACCCCATAGGAGGGGCTGGAACTGAGTCTCCCCAAATGGGGACACTCAAGGTCCTGCTGGTGAGTGGGACCCACAGTGGCAGGGGCGGCAAATGGAGCTGAACCCATGTGCAGCGGGCCAGGGGCGCCTTGAGACCGCTCCCCCTGGGGAGCAGACTTGACGGACTTGACGTCCAAACAAACAGAATGGGCTCTGTTTGATGGATGCAAAGGAACAAATGGAGCAGTGGGCTCGCCTTCAGGGGTGAGCTGGATTATCACATCGATGATCCGCTGCCGCGTGGTGGGATTGAGCGACCAGATAATCCAGTCTGCAAACATTGGTAAAAGAATCTGGGCAATGGCGTGCTTCATCGGATTAAATGACGGAATGGTGTTTAAATCTGTGTTAAAAATGGGCGGAGTCTGTGGCAAACTAAGTGGATACACGGATTTTTAATTTGAAAAAGCTAAAAAGAATGAATTGACAACTGTCCTCAGTGGGGCCAGTTGTCTTTTAAATGGTTCAATAGGCATAGGGAGGAGTTTAGGGATTGGTTGTTCAGGGAATGGGGAGGGAATTTGGTTGGCTAACTTGTAGGAGGGGTGAAAGGTGGCTCCCAATTTGGCAGAAGCTTAGAAAATTTTTGGAAATTTCCCAACTTCTTGTGACCAAGACAAATTGATGCTGCCAATCCAGGTCCTAATGACTTGACTCAACCGATTTGCATGGCTTGGTCATTTCAGATTTGTCTCAGAAAGCAGGGGTCCATGGATCAGGTTCATTGCAATTTAGTCCAATCCCACAATTGGGCAGCTCGCACAATCCAAATCTCCTAGAACTGCCTCATAACGTTGGACCTGATGACCTGAGCCATTTGCACCCGGGTTTCTGATCTGATTCATGTTCCAATCTGGCTCCTGAACCCGGCTGGCCTGAACTGGCCCCCCCAGTCCAGAAATTACCAGCCAGGCTCCAACACCGGGAATTGCAATTTTCAATTTTTCCCATGGCTGGCCTGGGGAGTGGATGGCCTCTGGACCCCCTCCAAGCCCCTTAATGTGAACCACCTCCCTGCAGACCCCCTCTATCAATCCTACCATGATTGAAGAGGAGGGAAGGGGTGGGATTGGGGTGGCTTTGGGGAGAAAAGCTGTCATCGAGTGCTCATCTATCATATGAGTGAGGTCACCCAGTTGTGATAGAGGGTCCACAGGAGCCTTAGAGCCCCTCTTCATCAGGAAAGGGTTTTGAACCCTATCCAGCTTCAAGGGCTGGTCCCCAAGACTTACATCATTGGGAAGTGGATGAGTGATAAGGGGCTGCTTAGGGAGAATTATATTATGGAGAACATGACACTGACATTAGCTACTAAACTCAAGAGGGCATCTCTGGAGATTATTATGTAATAGAGAGCCAATTCCACCAAGTGATGGTTGTACTGCCTACTGAGGAGGCCCATGCCACCTCTGGAGCCACATATAAGCCATGTGCTGCTGGGTCTACTGGACCATCTCCTCATCGAGATAATGCTTATTGGTCTCAATTCATTTCTCAGCATGCTCCAAAGGTTCTCAGTTATGAGTGGGTGGAGGAGGTTTTCATTAATAAGCTGCCTCCATTTGATTGCAATGGGAATATCCACAGCTTCTATAAATGTTTTGCGTTTACAGTGGAAAGAGCTTGGATTGGCGTAAAGCTAAATTGTTAATATCTGCTAGGACGTTGGGAGTGCTTCCCAAGTCACCTGCTATCTTCCAAAAATTTCCATTACATACCAAGAAGTGAAGGATACTGTGCTGCAGTTGTTTGGAGGTACTGCAAAGATGTTGCGGCGGAAGGCTGAGTTCTTAACCATTGGGTTTCAGCGTAATGAGCCCTCACCGCATTTGCTGACCAATTTATTGCAAAAACCCACGTGTTAATTGGGGCAGGGACTTTACCTTAATCCAATGGTGCATTGCAATGACCTCTGCAGTGAATCCATACCACAAGCTTTGCAACGTCATGACTCAAATTTTGGAGGGTAATGTACCCCTGATCAGGTTGTTCAGTTTTTGCGCCAACAATCCACTGCCTTTCCACCACCCTATGCAGGGTATAAACTTATTTTATCATCACAAGACCTTTTTATTTAGGGGCTTTCTCTCGTCCTGTTCAGATTCCACATAGTAATTTCTGGCTTTATTATTATGTGCCTCACCCTTGCCCAAGTTACCCCCAGCAGTTCAACTTCCGCCCTGGACCTGATTATGATAATTTTCAACAGCCCAACTACGGACCTGGACCTGATTACGCCGATCATCAGCAGTCAACCTATCAACCTGGCCCTGGTTACGCCAATTGCACACAATCAAATTATAAGCCTGGTCCATCTTATAAAAACCAAGGACGTGGACCTTATGGTGTGAATTGTTTTATGTGGTTGCCCTGGTCACCTTGCATGGAGTTGCCCTAACCAACAAGTTAACTATGTGCAACAGGATCCATACTACCAGGAAAAAGAAGGAGCACAGTAGAGACGGGACTCTACCTCTTCTATCCCAACTCCAAACGTCCCACCTGAACCTAATGTAGTTTATTTGGCGTAGGTCCCTCACTATGACAACGGGTTTACATGCCATCGATCAGTCAGAAGGGTAAATGTACTGACACAAGTGCAAGCCAAGGCTATGGAGGAAGAAGTACCTTAGGAGCAACTGAAGATGTACGCCCGTCAAATGTTTGACTAAGCTTCTTCAGATAAGCTGGACCCAGCCTCAGATGCACCTTCCCTGAAAGGAGAAAATGTCGTTCTCCCAGTCAAAGCTATCTCCAAAGAATATCCCCAAAGCCAGTGAGGGTATCATGAGCTTCCTTGAGAGAAGAGATCCCTTAAATGTCCACATATTAAACAAATAAATTACTTCTTATTCTGAGTGTACATACTGTGACATTTTTGTAGCAAAAAATTGAGTATGCGCTATAATATCCATGGGCGCTCCAGTCAAAATAGTTTCCACAAAGTTTATGGCGAAGTAGGCATTAAAGCCTGATGTTGAGCACTAAATGGTATATGGGACCGATGGAGCAGAAAGCACGGTCTCTGATGGAGCATACAGCGCGCTACCCTAGCAGTTTGGGTCATTTGTCATTGAAGCACCAGCGATAGTGTTACCAAACAGTAATTATGACCTGTTAATTGAAACTGCTTATATGTGGCACTTTGGGGCTGTCGTTGGTATGATGGCGGAGACTTTTAAAATTTTTGGGGCAGCGGATCCCAATTTCCTTTACCTCTAGCAGAATGCCAAAGGATTTGGTGCACATGGGACATATCATCCTTGCATACAGTGACGGGGTGATTCTGGTTTGCTACTATTGACTAAAGAGCAAGACCTGAGCCCTTTCTATCAGATATATAAATATCAAGGGCTGCCTCTAAGAGCTGCTGGACTTATATTTATCCCCTCCGGACACCAAGTGATAGTAAAGACTGAGTTAGAGGTGTAAGTGCCAGTCAGACTCTATGGGGAGGTCATTGGTCCTTATCAGCAATTGTGGTTTGACCTCATGTAGCCCCAGGCATTATACTCCCAGGCCATGAGGAGATCAAGGTTTTACTAGTGAATTTATAAAATGAACCTATGCAAATCCGCCAGCATTAGATAGTGGCGTATTTACATTTGACACAGTTGAGGTCCTTTGGGTTCACAAGTTTAGGTCACTGGAAGAATTTGGTCTACCCGTCAAGCTGCAGCCCAGTGTACTGGTGGTGGTACCGCATGATATTCAATGGTGCTTCAGGATAACAAAAGGACCAAGCAATAGTTTTATTTAAAAAATATAAGGAGAATTTTGCTGTTGACAACCACAATTTAGAGTGTGCATGAGAGGTGGTCCATCAATTGGACACTTGAATCATCCTCTCATCAAGTCTCAGCCATTCTGATGATCAAGAGCAGCTGAGGAATTTAAAAAGCTTCTGGACCAAGGGTTGCTTGAACCATTGAAGTGTCCATGAGCTTCGCCTGATCTAATTGTCAAAAAAAGAACGGTACCAACTGAGTAGTGATGGACTATTGGAAGCTCAACAGTGTCACCAAGAAGAACTTGTACCCCTTGCTGCGGGTCAACAATGCCCTGAATTGGTTGGGAGGAGCTCAATATTTCTCAGCAATGGATTTGATATTGGGCTACTGAAAAAATGAGTTGCCCGCGGCAGAACAGAAGAAATGCACCATTATCGCATCCAAAGGACTTTTTCAACTGACCTGTATGCCTCAAGGGCTGTTTAACGCCCCAACTACGTTCCAACGGAAGATGGACACTATCCTTGGAAACTTTGAGCTGTCATGCATTCTCATGTACCTTGACAATATCAATGTCTTCTCTCGGATGTTTTTAGAGCATCTTACCCATTTGGAGGAGGTATTTCGCCATCTTGACGCGTCCAACATCAAGATCAAGCCTCATAAATTCCACTTCTTCAAAGACCAGCTGCAGTACCTTGGGTTTGTAGTAGACACAATGGGGCTTAAACCTCAACTGGCTAAGTTGGAAGCTATTCAGAAAATGACTTCGCCAACCAGTAAACAGGACATACAATTATTCATGGAGATGGTTGGCTACTACTGACGCTTCATCTCTAAAATCAACTGTATTGGGGGCCCGTTATCTGAGCTACTAAAAAACGATGCTGTGTTCAATTGGACAGAACGCCAAAAGTACTCTTTTGACAACCTTTGGACGACATTGGTCAGTGCACCAGCGCTACACTATCTGAATTTGATAACGAATTCATTGTCCAGATGGATGTATCCCTTTCCGCTGTTGGGGAGGTCCTATCCCAAAAAGATGATGAGGAGGAGGAGCACCCCATTGCGTACTGCAGTAGGATCCTGAACTGCCATGAACACAATTATTTTGTGACTAAGTAAGAGTGCTTAGCAGTGATCTACGCATAAAAGCAATTTAATGTGTCCCTGCATGGAGTGAAGTTTAAAGTCGTAACATATCATGCTTCATTATGCTGGTTTCAGATTCTTAAGGAGCCTGAAAGGCGTCTAGCCCAATGCGCCCTCAAAGTTCATGCTTATGACATCAATGTCCTCAACTGACCTAAAGCAAAACACCAGAATGCTGATTACTTTTCAAGACTATCAATGGTTGCCATAACAGCAGATCTGAGTTATATGATGTACAATAAAATGCTCAGTGGGAATAATGATGACAAACTACCTCAAGTTATAAAGGGACAAGATGAAATGCAAGATAATAATTTTCAGTGAGTGGGGAGTTGTAAAAACGGATTATAGACTCTATGGTGAACTTCCCGCAACCCTTGGCACAGCCTAACATTATCATAAGTGCACATAAGGTAGTCAGACATGGTGGCGTATGCAAGGCGTTGGAATAGTTGCGCACTTGGTATTATTGGGAAAGCATGAACTTTGACGTGCTTGAAAACATTACCTTCTGCCACCAGTGCCAAGTGGAAAAGCTATTCTGCCAGAAGACTTAATACCAGTTAGTGAAACCATATTTTGCTTGGCATATGGTTTCCCTTGATGTCATTGGCCCTCTGCCAACGTAAGGTAACCAGTTCAAATTCATTCTGGTGGCAATCTACCACTTGACCAGGTGAATTGTAGCATTCTTGATACAGGATTGGGGGCGATCAAAGTGGCCAAGCTATAAAGAAATGTAATATCCATTGACATGGCTGCCCTCAGTACATTTTTACCAATAATGGAAATATCTCCACCTCCCACTTCTTTTTAAAACTGAACAAGCTTATGACCATCCATGGGGTCTTGACAAGCCCATATCACCTCAAGTCTAATGGGATGGCTTAGATAGTTAATGGGACCTCAGTGAACATATTCCATAAATTGGTAGCGGATTGACCAGCCTATTGGAGTTCCCTCCTTTCCACTTCTGTCTTCACTTAAACCATTAACTATCATTCTGCCATGGGGAAGTGCCCCTTCCTATTACTGTATGGATGACACCCTGCTCTTCCAGCACTGCTTTGTGCTTGCATAGAAGATACCAGCGTAATGTATCCTCAACGATTTTGATTAACCTAACAGACACATTAATTGAGTTGCAAACCGAAGAGTACTCCTTCAGTCTGTCTAAAAAGATAAAGAATCAGGCCATTACTTGGGAATGGCGTAGTGGGTTAGCCCAGTTCAAGGATGGAGAGCAGGTTCTATTCCATGATCAGCATGGGTTTGGTTGGAAGCACATTTTGGCCATCATTTGGATTAGTCCACTTGTTTTTATTGATAAAACAGGTGCTAACGAATATACTATCAAGGACCCCACAAGCGGTCAGATTATTAACCAAGAGCACATAAAGTATCTTCAAGTGTATAAACATAGGAGACTTATTGTCCAGCCAAGAGGGGTAGTGTTGAGATTCTGATATTACTGGATGATAAGCCCTGAATAGCTACAGCAGATTGGCTAGAATCCGCAAACTATGGTTACTAGTGATTGATTATTTGAGCGCATTGGGATAATGTACTATTGGTTCTGGAAGTATAGTATTGGATCGCCTTCAGACAAGACGATATGTCAATGTCAACATTTGACAAATATTTAGTAAATTGCCTTGAACTAAGGCGATAGTGAATTTAAGATTAGCATACACTGCCAGAGCTAATGAGAATACAGTGGAACAAATAGTCTAAGCCAAATGAGCGGTATCAACCAAAGTTGCTGATATATATGTGAGATGGTACAATTGAAGGAGGAGGATTGTTAGTAGGAAGTAGGGAGCAGAGCAGAAAAAATTGGCTGATATTAATTCAAATAAAATAGAGTGGTCAGAGCGGATTTCTTCATAGTTTATTGAATTATTTATGGTTTATCTTGAGGACTGAAAAATATTCACATTGTTCGTCCATTGTTCAGTGGGTTTAACCCTGTGCAATCCTTATGGCGTACTCCAACAATATCGCCAAAATATAACCTAGGATTCAAGCTTCCCAAAGGTATAGCATATACAATACATTTAAAACTATAAAAAAGGACCAAATATGCTTAGCTATATATGGGATCCATTGTTTAGGTGAGTGTGTCAATATGCACCATTGAAATCAATAAACTTACCCCAACATACTTAATTTGATGTATTTATTTTTCTGACCTATCATTGTTTAGATATCTATATATATTCCTGTTGTATTATATTATTAATTCCATACTACAGTAGCTCCAAACAAAACCAAGCGCTCATTTACCTATATATTTAATGGGGGGTTAGATGATCTTTAATTCAAAATATCATCCTTTAACAGTCATCCAATTATGAAGATTAGAATGGCATGACAGATGGGTTAAAAGCCTTACTATAATGAATGGTGATTATAAATGGAATTCCTAAGGTCAAGACTTAGGAAATATGCTATGAGAACAGTTGGAATCCTAATTTTCTAAAATTGACTTAATTGGTGAGTTAATGCATTTTGGGATTATTTTTAATAATTATATATAATTGTGATGGATTTAATGAATTTAGGTTCCCTCAACTCAATAGCAGATGAATATCAGAATGCCAGCAGTTTGTGAGCCTTGAACATGGCTAATTTAATATTAATACATATAGCTCTTTTTTTAGTACTAGATGGTCCTTAATTCATGTAGCTCTTGCAGGGTTACTATTTATCAATTGAGGATGTTTTTCACTCCCTCACTTGGAAATTTTATATTATTTTGGTCACTTCTTCCAAAATAAAGCCTGTTCATTTAATTATTGACAATATACATTTTTTAAAAAAATTATTATAAGGAGACCTTGGTTGCAATAAATCAGGGATAGGAGAGAGTATTCAACATCCCAGTATGCTATGAAGGAAGTTGCACAAAACTGAGTTGTGATGAGGTTTGCAGTGATCTTGTGCAGCTGAATGAAGCTGATAGGTGACAGAGGCCAGTAACATGGAAGTTTTCTACCGTATCTCAGCCTATTGAGGTAAATTTTGTGTATAATCATACTGCCCTGCAAGCGATATATGGACACTCCAAATGCAGATGAATTTTATTTACATTAAATACCAATTAGGAAATTGCATATTGAAATCACCCTGATGCTCAGAGGATCACGGCAACTCTCTTCTGGTGTAGACTTTCAAATGTTGAGGTGGCAAATAGGCCTTGGGAGCCCATTTGTTACACATACAATACTTCCTTATAGTAATTTACGAATGCACCCTGCCAAGAAATACTTAATTATATTAGATCTATATCAATCAATCAACTCAGGATAGCAAGTTAAGGTTAAAAAATTTAAATTTGATAGGCCAATGGGAGCTATGAGAGGGGTTTGCTTGAATCTTAGCCCCTATCTATCTAATGTATAAAAAGAATATATGTTTGTTCATATTCTATGCATTCCTCTACCAATCATTCAATTATGATGAAAATTTAATAGTTGTGCGAATGCCCATGAAGGTTTCTGAATTTGTTTTTATAATTTTACATTAAAAAAGCATATATTTAAGAAGTAAAAATTACTTATGTCCTTAATGGTAATCAGTATATTGTTATGACTGAGAAGTTTATATTTTGGTTGATTTAATAGTTTAAATAGTTTTTTCAAGCCAATCTCTCCTAAACACCACTTTTGCCAATCAAAAGTGACCTGAACTCAACCTGAGAGAATATACCAACCTGCTTGTGAGCTACTACGTCTATAGAGCAGTATTACACGGCTAAATACCCTAGCACAAGTAGGACCTTCCGCCCATCTGTGCCATGCATTAAGAAATGGATGGCTTACTTACACTCTATATGCTCCCTAATATAAAAGTATGTCAAGTTGGATAAAATACCCTCTAAATGACTTTCTGCAGAAACAACCCAAAGTAAGCTTAGCATTAGCAATGATACACATATATCCCAAATCAAGTTGGCGACAACTTGCATGACCAAGAAGTGCTCAATTAAACTTAATATTTCAGTAAACAGTGCAGAGAAATCAACCAAATCTACAGGATCATTTTCTCCATAAATCCTACAATCGCAGCCCCCTGGGGTAAGTAAAATAGGACCCCAAGCAAAATGGGATGAAATGATAAAAGCCCCATATCATATTGGGCCAAACAATTATTGTCAAGGATGTGAAGAGAACCTCAAGATAAACTACCAACGCCTTCTATCTCTAGTGAGCCCCAGAAAATTTACCAAAGATAGCTCTTGGGGATGCAGCAATACCAGTAACAGTGGTGTCAGGAATATTCCCCCACAACCCTCAACCTGGTTGTGAGATCAGGGACCCACAGGAAAAATTGACAAGAAACCCTGACAAAGTTCTAGACGGATCAGAGTCCAAATCTGATTCAGACTGCAAAATCAAGCGCACAAATCATCATGGCAACACCCCAAAGAGTTTTCAGCTAGGTCAAGGAAACACCATGACAACATGAAACCTTATTGTCCTTCCAAAACTTTGTGGATCATACACAACAAAGTTCAGTCAGTGGGGTGGGAATCCCATAAAATATTGATTAAAATTCCATGCAAACCATCAGGGACAATCCCCAAAAAATTTCAGTCATCAGTGGGACAAACAACATACAAAAGCAATATAAATTTTAAGTGAACCATTGGGGACCATTCCATTGAGGATGGAGGAGTGTCCAGAACCAAATCTGAAGGATCAGTTGCCTGGGAAAGCTCATTGAAAAATAGAAAGGTTCAACTGAAAGGAGCTGATGCCCTGACCGCAGTCAAGCTGTTGCCATGTGCTCCAGTAAAGTATACACCTATTCAAAGGGACATGCTAGCACATTGCGGTGTGTCCTCTCACAATATTAAGCAATGAAAGACACTACAGTTCTCGTACTTAACGCAACACAGTAGTTTATAAAAAAATATCACGCCTGCCATTGTGGCCATCTGTCATGACCATAAATTCTCCGCAGGGGCCACCATTTGCTGGCTCAACACACAAATATTGCTTGACATGGCGATGTTATTTAATTGTCAAGGGTTAGAACTGAGGATGCATTGGAGTGGATGAAACTCCCTCTCAAACACCATATAATTGAAGCGTCCATTCATGAAGACCTAAAACCAGTTGGATGCAAAAGCATGGATGGCAGCCATAATCAGCTTTTTAACACAACGAAATACAACAAAGCTAACATACCCAATAAATTTGCCCAGGCCATTGGGAGCTTGGGCCTTATCCCAATGAAACTAGTCAACTATGCAAAACGATTATTGAATGTTTCAACCACCCTTGATAGGACTGTCATACCATCACAGTAGTTACCACACTGTAATGGTACATTTCCACATTCTCCTTAGAAGAGACTTTGCCATGGATTGCGGCCAGTTTCAAGGCTACTGAAGCCCAATACTGGTTGTATACCCGCATTCTGTCAGCTACCATGTCCAACTTAGTGAAGGTGGATTGGACAAAGAAGAAGGTGGTAGAGTGGGGGCCCTTCTGAGATTGGTCACTGAAAGAAGCCATCAACTGGTCTGCCAATTGTTTACCTCATTGAAAATATTGGTTCTGCGCAGGGGCCAATATTGATCACTCTTAAGAATGAGCGAATCTAGAGTGACAAAAAGGATCCATGAGACTCTCTGTGGTTAAGCATTCCCCATTGCAAAATGGAAATTTTGGTGAGACGTCACCACAAAAACCAAGGCATCAACTGGGATGCCATGGGATTTACTCCTGAGTCAGTGTTAGATATTGATAAATGAAATAAAAATAAAGCCTTTGAGGAATTCATCAATGCCGATAGAATACTCTAATTGATGGATCCTTCAATCCTTCCCGCTTTATCCGCATAATCTGTTAAATTATATTTACCTTAAAACCGCCCTAATTGTGCCTAAACAACCCAAATATAGTAGCTAGTAATTACTATGAGATAACTATAATATGGCTGATTATTGAACCCACTTGAATGAATCAAGTGGTTTTACGGCACAACCTAATTACATTTTGAATTTAATGAAAATAAGGAATTTTAAATTTTATGTATGTCAATCATTTGTAATTGTCGTGATAGTAATTGCACATGGACAGCCCAAATTAAGAGTATCTAGTACTATTAAGAGGCCTGCTGACATCCCAATTAGGGGTGCATTATTGATTAAATTCCATATATTCTTTCCCCCATTTATTGTATTTTGTCAGTTGTATGATGAAACGTAATTGGGATGGTCAAAAAGCAAATATACACCGCTGAGGTGCTCATTATAGCTAATTTTTTAAAACTATGAGAGTACTAGTGCCTTCATTTGGGCTGAAACTGTTGTACTTAAGTTAATTCAAGGGCCAAATAACTTAGGTTTCTTAATATCCCTTGCATAATTTATTTTTATTTATTTAACTGAGACAAGCCGACCAGGGGATGGGCATTACCAAGTATGTGTGGAAAACAAAGATGTATATAATTGGGCACCCTGGGGTACTCAGATTACCCCTGTTACCAGCGGGACTGCCAGGTATGGGGGGAGTTGGTGCGCTACTCTGAGGGGGTTTCCCCCACTATGGAGCAGGTGTGAAGGAAGGGGTCTGTGTGGAGAAACCAGAGTGGGAACCACGATTCTATGAGCGCCTGTTGCCTTGACCTTTTAATCCATAGAGCCAGGCTTGGAAGTGCTCCAGTAAGTGGACGTGGAACCTGTTGATAACCCCATGTATGGTTGGGACCGTGCCCCTGAATGCATATAAGGCAATGGTGTGGATTGTCCACATTGCAATGGGTATCATTAGGGAGCGGAGGGTAGATGGCATTGGTGACTCAATCTGGAGCGTGAGGAGACTCTTTGATATAGAAAATTCCTTCTCGTTTTGGATCTTAAGCAGGCGCGCGACTTCCTGCCATATGGCTTTGGTTGGGGGTCATGTTTCTAGGCGGTGATGTAGGGAACCCTCCCCTCCACATACTGCAAAGGTTGCGTGGAGGAAATGGAGCGGTCCGCCATCCTATAGGTCCTTCTCAGACAGCGCAAGGCGTTGGCTCTTACCCTCAGCTGTAGGAATGGGTTGTGCGTCATTCTCCACACTGTCTTCTGTGTGGTTAAGTCATAGGGAATGTCCAACATATCTAAGTATTTAATTCTAGCAATGGTTGGGGTCATAGCAAGCATGTCTCTCTGGGGGTGGTTTTCTGGATACTTAATTTAAAGTGGGGTCTGGGTCGTCCCCTTCCCTGCACAGTGCCATTGTTCTCTATGGTCCATCCCATGCAGTGGATGGTTTGGAGGATGCATTTGAAGTATGGGGGAGTTCCATGCGGGCCTGTTGCGGTAGGGTGTTTAGCAAGGTATGATAGTAATCTGGGTGGGCTAAGTGGGTTGGTTAATTTGAGCGCCTGTGTGAAGTTAGTCCTCACTGCCCTGGACCAGTGTTGTTGCGGGAGGTTTGGGGTAAGGACTTCCTATATCCAGGTACCCAGGATGCAGTTGGCGTGGCTCTCGAAATCTATTAGTCCCATGCCTCCTCTTGAGCGTGGGCCAAAGAGTGTTTCCATCTGTATGGGAGGATGGGATCTGGGTCACAGCCAGCCCTGGATGAGCGCGCGGATTGAGGTTATAAAGGTGGGTGAGAAGGCGATTGCGTGGGCAGGGTACCATAGTATTGGGAGAATGAGTGAGTTAGCAACTGTTACTCGCCCCATTAGTCCTGGGTTCTTCCCTTGAGGGAGGCTACGCGGTTGGATACCCGCTGTAGTAGGTTGCTTTCCATTGTCTCATCGGCATATTCCCCTGTTTCTAGCCATATCCCAAGGTGGCGGACAGGAGTGGTGGTGGGAGGTGATGCAAATGGTAAGATGAGTGGGTTTTTCCTTTGTATGGGGGTATGAGGCTCTGGTGTTGTAAGCCAGTTGTTAGTGTACTTGCCTAAGAGAATGATTTCTGTTTTCCTTTTGTTGAGCGATGCGTTGCTCACCATGGAGTATTCCTCTAGGGTGCATTCCAGCTGTCAGGCATCATTGTTTTTAGCTATACCTTTCATGCAGTCATCCGCGAAGGCCAGTATCTTGACTGTTGGCTAGCCTTGTGCAGTTATGCCCATGAGGCGTGAGTCAGTTACGCGGAGGAGTGGATCAAAACTGAAATTATACAGCAGTGGGCTGAGGGGGTCCCCTTGTTTAAGCCCTCTGTGTGGTGTGATCATGTTAGTTAGGAAGCCAGGGCTGCATACAGCCATGGTTGCAGATTCTGTAAGGAGAATCGCCCAGTTTATGAATCTGGGTGAGAGTTTGAAAGCGTGTAGGCATTCCATTAGGTATGGCCAACTAACGCGGTCATATGCCTTTTCCTGGTCTAAGAATACCAGGGCTCCAGTTGCTTTGGACTGACATATTTTTGCAACAGGGTGTATGTTGTTCCAGATTGAGCGCCCTGGTATAAGCCCAAACTGGTTGGGTGACAGGACGTCAGAGGCAATTGCGCCTAATCTGGCTGCTAAAATTTTTGTTAGAATTTTTGTGTCAGTATTAGAGAGTGCGATTGGACGCCAGTTGTCCAGGTACAATTTGTCACCCTTTTTATATAAGGTTATGACATATGATTCATGGCCACCAGGTAGGAGGCGTGTATCCAGCAAGCACTGGTTCATAGACGCCAATAGGAGGGGGGCAAAATTGCTGAAAATATTTTTTGTAAAAATTCATAGGGTATCCCATCAGGCCCTGGGCATTTCCTACAAGGTGCACCGCGGATTGTATCCCAAATCTCCTTCCATGTAATTAGATTTAGAATATTGTAGTTTGGCAGTGTGCTTTGTATTCCGGTGCTTTGTATAAAATTTTTTGATTTTTTGTGGTTCTGTCAGTGTATCATGGTATAATTCAGTGTAATAGCAGTGTACTTCCGCCTTGACCTCCTCAGGGTCAGTTGCCACAGTGCCATCGGTCTTGCAGACCTGTGTGCATGTGGGCTGGTTGCCGCAGGAGTGGAATTGGCAGAAGAAACTATGTCAAACATGTTTCGCCTTCCTTTATGATTTTACCTTTGTTAGATACTTTGATTCTATGTTGGTGCTCGAGATGAGGGTGTTTAGTCAGGCGGATATTTCCGCCCATTTGCATCCCCAGTTGGGGCTATAACCAGATCTCAGGGTGTTAAGCTCAAGGTGGTCCAGTTCCACCAAGGTACGCCTAATTGAGGCTTTATCAGTGGTGTACTTACATGATGCGAGATGTCAGGTTATGTTGATTAGTTCCTTTTTGAAATTTGGCCATGTTACAATGGGATCTGATGTGAATGGGGCTGTAAATTCTTGGTTCATGGCCTCGTGTTCAACCCAGTCAGATATTTTGGGTAATTTTATGTTTTCTGGGTGTAGCTTTCTCCAGGGCGACACCTGTGTTTGGGTCAGGTTGGCGATAACTGAACCAAAACAAGTCGGTGGTCAGAGAAATTGACTTTTTTATTGTAAATTTGGAAATTCTTGATCATTGGGTTTGCAGAATGAGGATGTGATCGATGCAGATCATTGATATGAGTGCTCCCTCATGTATGTTGGGCTGTGTCATGTGGGGAAGGAGTGGTGATCTAGGGGGAGGGCATCCTGTAGGCCAAGGGATGCCTTCATTGTGCGGAATTTGATGTGTCCCAGTGGGTCTCCCCTGGGGTTTGGCCATCGGTCTATGTCAGGGCTATCCCAGCAGTTAAAGTCACCCAACAGGATGGTATCTGGTGGGAGGGTGAGTCTTGGAATGTTTTGAGAAATTGTTTTCTCTCAGCTGCGGTGCACAGTGCATAGATGCATGCTATCAAGGTTGTTTCCTCTTGGCATGTGATTGTTACTACCAGGACGCGGCCATGAAGGTATGATGAGGAGTTTGTAATTTTTAATTTTTTGTTATTTTGGATAATCACCCCATAGTGAGATGTCCATACTGATTGTGATGGTGAGACCCTGGCTGACCTGGTCCTTCTTCCCCTTGTAGACAGTGGGTTTCTTGAATGGCCAAGATGTCTACAAGGGGTTTTCACAGGAAGTCCAGCTTTTCGGCTTGGGACGTTTGAGCCCTGGCTCCCGCGATGTTTAGCGTCCCTATTGACACTGAGGTGCCCATGGCGCCTCAGGAGCAGTTGGGAGGGCCCTCTGGCCCTAGCCCACCACAGCTCATTTAATACATGCTCCACGTCTGTACTCCAACTCTCTCAGTGACAATGTCAGTTCCCTTGATCTGACTCGATTTTTTGTGGGAATTGCATTTTTTGGAATTTTCGTTATCTTTTCCCGCATGTATCTCATGATGGTTCAATGCGGGGTGCTGATTGGGTTCTGTAATTTTGGGGTTCAAATTTGGAAAATTGTGCACCACATTTTCACCCATATTGCAGCTGATTTGTTCCTCAAAGTGTGCATGATTGATGTCGCTTGGTGACTCAGTCAAGTTACTGTGAAAAGTTTCAACCTGGGAATATTGTTCTGATTGGTTGGCTCAGTGTATATCCAAAATATCTCTTGAATTTGTCCAGGGTCGATGGATGATTCCATGTGCGCTGCCGCCTCAGCCGCTGCCTGCTTGCAGGCTTTTTGTGCCGCTTTGCATTGTTTATGTGTAACTGGGTCCACGATGGAGTAAAGTCCATCTTCACCCCAGCGGAATGGGTGGTGACCGTCGGTCATGCTGGCAAAGTTTTTATTACTTTCATCCATGGCTTCCTCACAGTAGTCTGCTTCCATTAAGCCCTCCTTCATGGGGCATGCGTGTTCCTTGTGTCCCAATGAACTGAAGTGGTTGCATATAGGCAGTGCGCATTCTGGTGTAACTCAGAATGCAGATGACTGTCCCCCATCCACAAAGTGAAACTCTGCTGTGCAGGGGATTCTTGATAAGTCATCTTCCACTTTGGGGAATGGGTTGATCACGGCGATAGCTTTGCCTGTTCACAGGGTTGGCATCAGCCAAAATCATTGTAATTCAATTTGCATAATTTCTCCATAGGCTACAAGCCCTTTGCGGAGCTCCTCCTTGATTACCCTATGAGGAAGGTTGGTAGGGAGCAAGTCAAAGGAGATGAACTAAGTTTTTGCTTTGTTCCATCTGGTGCATGCAGTGCGCACTATTTTTTTGCCCTCGGGGAGGGTAATTTTGATGCAGTCTTTTGCTGCAGCTTCCGCTTCTTTGGCTGTTTCAAAACCAATATTGATCCAGCCATGGCCCATGTTGTTGGTGGCGACATATACCGCGTGGGGGGAGGAGGGCTGTGCCTCACATGTTTTCTCCCACAGGGTTGGGGACTCATCCCCAAGGAAGATTTGGAGCCCGTGTTCCACTTTTGAAAGGGGTTGGTTACATTGGATATACATGTATTGATCTTGTTTTATAGTAAATACCATAAACCAGGATGGTGTCTGAGTTTGTGGTTTCTTGGCAGCTTGGGTTTCTGGTCCCCTTTAGGGCGTTTCTTGCCCTTAGTTGCACCGTTTTGCGCACCTCTTGATGTGACGCTCGCCCAGGTTGTATTAGATTTATTATTAAAATCGCCCATCTCTCCTGAGTGATTATCAAGAATTGCTGTTCAAAATGAATTATAGTAACTAAAGTAATTGTTACGGGAAAGAAAAGCTCCCATTGCCATAATTTATAGCAGATTAGAATGGAGTTAATGAACTAATCTAATAGATATCTATGGCCAGGAGATGTTCTATAGGTATAAAATACTGGTGCCTGGCCTTAGTATAAAATTATATTATATGTAATATTTTTTATGACTTAAATTGTCTTATATACTAATTTTATCTTCATATTAAGAAGTGTAGACAACTTTTAAGGGGATCTTGTCACTATTACTTGCGTCAGGAAAATTCCTAATTAGAGAGGAAAAAGTACCAAGAAGAGACCAGAAGAGTCAAGTTTTACTGTTTAGCATTGTGAATTTAATATTGATAGGAATTACTGTAAGTCACATAGCAGAATTAAGGATATATCAGTCAAAGCTCTTTCTGACTATTAAAGCAGGGTTATATTTAATAAGCGAGTAAAACTTAAGAACTCACAAGTGGCGCTCACAATAAATTCACATTCCACTTTTATTATGAGCAATTGATCTGAATATTAGGCATAAGCTGCCAGAAGATATGATGAAAATAATTGGAAAGCAGTGACCAAGAAATCACTGAGTACTTTAGTAATGCTCGCCAGAACACTGAGGAAAGTATTTCATACTCCTTAGATCTCATCATGGCAGAAGGAGGGCATGTGGAATTAACAGGCCCTATCAAGTTTACCTCGGACAGTGTGAAGGAGGTGATAAAGACCCCATTTCAAGGGTACAGAATTAATACATCTCAGGTGGACCCATCTTTTGTTCTGTTTTATTACCTGAAGGATCAGGCCTTCAAAATGGAGATGTATATGTGATAATGAGAGGCAACTATGGAAACTCTGGCCAGAAGACTCAATTGTACTCAAGCAACCAATGAGTTCTTAGTCAGTTTTGTACAACCATCTATTGAGCACACCCAAAGGATTCCGGAATGGCAGAATCTAGAGCTTACATGAATATACAGAGTACAAGAGGAAGAGCAATCTTCCCAATCAAATCTACTGGATAAGCTAAATTCCAGCTTAATAAAATCAGAAAAGCTATTTTCAACAATACAGAACAGATCAACAAAGCCCACAGAAGATTAAATACTTTGGAAGAACAACTTAATAAAAATTTCAAAAGATTGCAGCCAAGGTCCTCTATTTACATGGATTGACCATTGAGTGAGTCCATAATATCAATAAATGCTGCCATAAATTGAAAAAATTACTTTAATTTCTGTCTTCTCAGACTGAACGTTTGACCAAAGATGCTTCTTATGCTCTAAGAAATCATCCGGAATTGAAAGCAATGCACTTTCAGCTCAATTAATATGCTTAAACTGAGTTGGGCACTTTATAAAAAAGCGTAGAGGGTCTGGACACCATGACAGTAGTGCTGAATGATGAGGAGGATTTCGCTCAAATTCATGAAGGATTCTTGAGACTCCAGTCAACAGTATTGTCCAAGCAAGCCAAGAATGTCAAACTTGTTAAGGAAAAGCAAGCTCTCCAAATCCAGATATTGGCAACAAATGCCCATGTTGCTGATCTGACTGAAGGTACTCAACATATATATTGGCTTCTCTAATTACCTTTAGAAAATAATGTAAGAGTCAAAAGAAGGAAGTTGATGCCCTAAAAGAGAAAAGTTGCAAATGTTTAACCAGTCCTTGAGGGTTAGAACTTAAAACCTCTAATTATTTAGGTAGAAAACAACTGGGGAAACTGCTTATGGCCTGAATTCAGGAGTCAAATCGAGAAGTTTGAAACAATTCCACAAAGGAGAATCTTCAGGGGTTGAGATGGATGCTAAAATGGACAATTCTGATTTTTTTCTATGCCCAAAATTTTTGCTTCTATTCTAACTCCAGATGACACTTGTTGCGAATGTGGACCAATTCTAACAGATGATTCCATAAAACTTTTGAACTCCAGATGAAGCATAACTCCTCTGGCCAATTCTTGGTGCGATGACTTTAATCCCTTGAATTTGCCAAGATTTGACAAAGAAGGTAATTTACATTCATTCCTAAAATTGTTTGAAAAAGCTATGTGAGAAGGATCCAATCATGCAAAGTCTACAGCTCTCATCAATTTCCTGGACTCCCATAGTGTTGATCTTGTAATTCCCTATCTGGGTGATGACTAGTCCCATTTAGATGCGAAAATGCAGTAAGGCAATTTAGAGGGCCTGATAAGCTATCAGCCCAAAAGACAGATATGCTCAATATTAAATTCTAGAGAAATGAGTCCATTAGAGACTTTGCAGTTAGGTTCTACCATGAGGCTCAGGTATTATATGTTTCTAATGCTATAAAAAAATTTGATGCAAAGAATGCCATGCAGCATGCTGTCAAACCATACCGTGATTTGCAGCATGTTATTATTCCAGACTTTGATTGAACCATTGGAGCAGTAAAACTCACGGATTATTTGAGACAGTGCGCAAGTAGCTTTGAAACCCCTAATTGGCCCAAAAATTAATCAAAAAATAAATTTTAGGACTAAAAAATACAAAATTGAACAATCAGGAAAAAACAATTGGCCCATAAATCAGAAAATGATCAGCAATAAGGGCTTATTAACTTTCATAATTGTGGCCAGAAGGAACACTTTGCTAGTCAGTGCTACAGATGGGTATATAAGAAACTTGGGGTGAATGTGGCCCTAAAGATTAACAATGAAGAAAAGGAGAAGAAAAGAGCAGGTGAAGTAGAGGCTGAATGCTCTACCTCCACCAATGCCCTAACGCACATTCCACCAGACCCAGGCAAGCTTTTTTGGCCAATGAAGTGGCCAAAGATAACCTGCACCACATTGTGGATGACTACGCTTATTGTTACCACAAAAGTCAAAGCGAAATATTTAAAGCAGCTAGAGATCTCTGAAGAAGCTCAGGCCAAAGTATCAAAGCCATATATCAAACAAGTTATTGACCAGTGGCTAAATAACCATCCTAAATGTTCATCTGATATACCCACACTACATGATGTGCAAGTGGCCATATCTATGAAGACTTTAGCAGAGGATTTTCTAAAGATCTGCTCAAGTCTGAAGTTTCATTTAGAACCAAAAAAAACTACATAAATATCCACTTAATAAACGATTCTGATACCTACTCTGAATACACATATGTGGATATAGTAGTGAATAAGGTTTGAGTTTAAGCCATCATTGATAGTTGGGCACCTATCAACCTTTTCAGCACGAAGCTAGTCAAGAAGCTGAAGATTGCGCCTGACGTTGCACACTGTCAAGAATATGGCACAGCAGGAGCCCACAACGCTAAGTTGCTCAGGGCCTACAGCCCTTTACCATTACGTTTTGGATCCATTGTAGTGATGTCACCAGCCATAGTATTGCCAAATACAAGCTATGACACCCTGATTGGTACTGATTTCTTAAGAAGATTTGGTGGTATCACAAATCACAAAGAAGATACGCTGACTATCTTGGGGCAGAGCATCCCGCTGTATTATATTTTAAATTTATTGCGGGGAAGGCTGACCATGGGATGGACACTTCCAAATATGACTCAGGAAAGATAAACTTAGTACCAGGGGAGGCACCCCAGAGAAGCGATGCTCTCTCTTGTTGCCAGCGGGAACGCCACTTATGGGGAGGGGGAGGGAACGTGTGAAGGGGCCGTAGCCACTATTGAGCACGTGTGGAGGAAGGGGTCTGATTTGATGAACCAGACTGGGAACCAGGAGGAGACCAGCTGTCGTTGACGCGGTGGGAGATAACCAAACATCCACGCTTGAAAGTGGTCCACCAAATGAGACCAGATCTGTGGACAGCTTCTGGGAGGGTGGGTATGGAGCCAGCGATGGCATCCAAGACAATCGTGTGGATAATCCACATGGCGATTGCAACCACCAGAGCACGGAAGGAGGGTGGGAGGGGGAGGCCATTGATGAAGCAAACATATCTCTTGACAGACTGAAGGGATGAGTTTGATCCTGGCCCAGCAGACGTTGGACTTCGCGCCATATCACTTTAGAGGTGGGGCACTTCTCCAGGCGGTGGAACAGCGTTCCATACTGGCCACACACGACACAGGATGAGTGTAAAGCGTTAGAGCGCTCAGCTGTAGATACACCCGCCTCAGGCAGCGCCACACATGGGAGCGGACTTGAGGCTGCAACAGAGGATGGTGTGCGTATTTCCAGATAGTCTTTTGGGTCTCAGTGGAATAAGGGATGTCCATCATGTCCAGGTAGTCCACCCTGGATAGGACTTGGGGTCGAATGGGGATCACGCCATCATGGATGGGTAGCCCCTGTACCTCTTGTGTGAACTGGGGAGAGGGGTGGCCTCTTTGGGTTGTATGTCCGCTAATACAAATTCTCCACTCTGCGCTTCACATGGAGAGTAGGATTCGTTTGTAGTAGGTTTTAGTCCCGTGAGGACCTGTGGCCGATGTGTGTGATGCGAGGTATTTCATCAGGGAGTGGGGGTTTGATGGATTGTTGAGGCCCAAGGCTTGGGAGAAGTTGGAGCGGGCCGCACGGGACCAGGGTTGGGATGGGAGTGTAGAGCATCCCGCTATATTATAACAAAAGCAAAAAGGCTGAAAAGAACCAAACAAATTTCTTTTTAAACCTGGCTTACAAGGATGGCATAGTCCCAATCAAGTACACAAATTTACGTTTAAAAATTAAGGACCTTCCAATGCAGATTCATGAATCAAAAGAAATTCCATTACGCTCAAATCAGAAAATTACTGTGCTGCCTGGAACTCAAGTATTTGTCCCTACCGGACTGACTATTATAATTCCTTAGGTATTTTATGGGGATTATTCCAACCATGGTCTTGATCCTGATTAGAGACAAACAATGCACCTTGTATAATCATTCCAGGGCATGAAGAGAATCAAACCTTAAGTATAAACCTACAAAATTGGCCCATTGATATATGGAGGCATCAAGGTATTATCTACCTGCATTTATTTCCAACTACGGAAATTCAGACATTTCTTAAATTTTGGACCCTAGACGAGATAGGACTTCCTGAGGAAGGGACCATTAGTATTAATAACGTTATTCCTATGGCCAAATTAGGGAACCTGACTGACCCAGAAAAGGCTCAAGCTCAGGTATATCTTTGAAATACTGAGAAATATTTGCAAAGGATGATTGTCATACAATTAGAAGTTCAATGTATTAATAATAGTGGTTCAGAGGGAAATAATAAAAATATCAGCCAAAGGATCCTGGTCAATTCCTGGTGGAACCCCTCAAATTGATTAACACTTCTATTGCTAATTGGGTAAATAAAAAGAGTTTGGAAGGTCATATTGCACTGAATTTTGGCCAATTTCAGGGAGTCCATTGGAGGCCCCTCCACGGCCACTTCTAATTTAGTACAAACTACACCATGGAGACTGGCCCCATTTGTAGGGTCGGAGGGGGTCCAGCAAGGTGAAAAGATTTTCCTGCCCACTGATTGAGTAAAATATACAAAATTTTACTGCACAGATCTATCCTACCTTCCCGTCATGAGCTGTCCCATCAAAGCAAAGTGAATCTCCTGAGCTCCAATAGGTCAAAACGGTTATTCCATAATTCAGATGCACATAGCTTATAATGAATTTCTCATCCACACCACTTTAATCCTCAAGACAATTTAATTACTAAGCATCCCAATATTGAGAGGGTTCACTTTTTATCCCCTCATTACAACTAATAAAATTCTTTAAACCCCCCAGTTTTTTAATATTAGTATTTGTTTGTTTTTAATTAAGCGTTGCCAAACCCCTAATTGTTGGAGTTTAGGCACAAACTGCACCAGTGAGCCCAATTAAACCTTAAAATCCAACAACAATTTTGACTTAGGTTGTGCTTAAAATGTTATACATACTATCAATACTGGTGACCATGACCCCATCCGGTTATTCCCAATTGATGCTTAAAGATAGCAAAGGAAGTTGTTCCAAAGAGATATAATCGGTCCTAAATAATGGAATTCTGGCACCATCAAAAGAGCCCTTGGGCTGCCTCAATTTTTATAGTAAAAATAAAGATGGGATAAATTGGGCTGTCATTGATTATTGAAAGCTAAATAAAATCATGAAAAAGGGTTCTTATCCCCTTCCACTTATTGATGACGCCTTAGATGGACTTGGAGGCGTGAAGTTCATCTCTGCTATGGACATAATAAGTGGATACTGGTAGATCAATATGCCTAAAGAGGAGCGTAAAAATGTGCTATCATAACTCAGGAAGGCCTATTCCAGACAATAAGGATGCCATAAGGGCTATGTAATGCCCCAGTTACGTTTCAAAGAGCGATGGACACAATCCTGGGGGATTTAAAGTTGTCTTGTGTGTTAGTTTACTTGGATGACATAAATGTCTTCAGCTGCACTTTCACCAATCATCTGGAACATTTAGAGGCAGTTTTTCAAGAGACTGGCAGCCTCTAATTTGAAGATCAACCCCAAAAAGTGCCAATTTTTTAAAGTCCAATTGGAATATCTTGGGTTTTTTAAAACCAAAGAAGGGCTCTGACCTCAGCCATCCAAACTAGATGCAATTTCAAAGATGAAATGGCCCAAAGTTAAGTGCAATATACAAGTTTACTTGAGCATGATTGGTTATTATTGAGAATCATTGACAATTTTGCACAAAGTGGAGAGCCGTTGTCTCATCTTCTTAAGGGCATGGTCATATTAAACTGAAATTGGGCCTGTCATGAGGCATTCAATCAGCTTCAATTGTCCCTAAAAATGGCCTCAGTTCTGAAATACCCAGACTTTGAGTGTTAATTTGTTGTTCAAACTGATGCCTCACTCATGGCAATCGGAGCCATGTTGTCAAATAAAATGAAGATGGCAAGGAATATCCAATCGCCTCTGCTATCTGGGCCTTAAATGTTCATGAGCAGAACTACACAGTGACGGAATGGGAATGCTTGGCGGTCATTTATGCCTATAAGCAATTTTGGGTTTATTGCATGTCAATCACTTTATGGTTGTAACTGATCATTTGTCCCTAAGATGGATGAACAACTGAAGGAGCCAGAGGTCCAATTAGTGCAGTGGGAACCAAAGCTTCAAGTATATAATTACATGATTAAACATCATGTGTAATGAAGCACCAAAATGCCGACTGCTATTCCCATTTACCTTCAATCATCATTGTTATTTTGGCCGCATATGAGCTGTTCCAATAAGATGGTTAATTATAAAATCCCAAGATGATCCCAAATCTGTCCAAAACTTGCTTACAGATCTACTATAGGACACTTTGGTCACAAATAGAACATTGTGCAAAAAATTCAATTTGAAAAAGGTCACTATTTCAAGACCAGTGGCACAAATGGATCTAATAATGGCTGCGCATAAGGCCATAGGACATGGTGGATTCAAGAAAACGAAGGAGCATCTTAGAAGATATTACTACTGGGAGTCAATGCACTTTTATATTCAAGAGACACTGGTTTGCTGCGCTGAATGCCAAGGCGAAAAACCATTCCAAAAGAGCACATCTTACCAGCTTGCTTGGCCCAAATTTTCTTGGAAAACTGAATCCATAAATGTTGTCAGACATTTCCCACTTGTAACTCCAAAGTCCAAGTACATCATCGTGTCTATTGACCGCTTGACAAAGTGGGTTGAAGCCAAGGCTATTTTGGAAGTAGGTGCATGACTTGGCCAAATTTATCCAAAGAAAGTGTCATTCACAAACATGGTTGTCCACAGGTTATCATGACTGATAAAGGAAGAAATTTACCGCCAAAGTTATTATGAAGCTTAACCAGTTGATGAAGTGAGAGGTGTACTCTCTGCTCCCTGACATCCAGAGACAAATGGAACAGTTTATATGTAAACAGGACGCTTGTAAACATTGTCAAGAAGCTAACCTCAGGCAAACCATATGAATGGAGCACGTTTTTAAGCATGGTCATGTTTGCTTACAACATATCTTAACTCTCCACCACTAAGATGTCACCTTTCCAGGTTCTATATGGAACAAATCCAGCCCTACCATCGCTGCTATATTTGGTCCTAGAAGATCCTGGCAATAACAGCCATCCTCAATACGTCAACTAGCTTGCAGAAACTCTAAATAAACTGCAAGCTCAAGCCTTTGACAACAGGTTTGCTGTTAAAAAGGCCTGATATGAAACATGATTCTAATGATTGATGCAATATGACCAAATTAAAAAGTTGGTGATGAGGTAATATTCTGTAATACACACATATTAGGATGATTAAAGAAGTTAAATTGCATATATTTTGCTCATTTGTGATTATTGAGAAGACATCAAGGTTTGTTTATACACTCAAAGAGGTTGAAACAGCCATATTTATAATCAAGTCCATGAAAAATTCATAAGAAGAAAAAAAGAGGGCCAATTATAAAAGAAAACCATTTATAATAAGATAATCAATATAAGATATAATTAAAAAAGAGATGCATATTTAACGAAATATATAAGCTTATAAAAAGATATAATATTAAAAGATAAAATATATATATATAGTTGATAATAAAAATCTTTATTTTACAAAAATATTTGAATTGGTTAAAAAATAATAAGTAATAAAGTTTTAATTCCTCTGTTCCATAAGGAAAATGAATTAGGACCAGAATCCACATTTGTGTGTGCTAATTTGGCCTAAATCTAACTGCTGTGTGATAAAAAACAGGGACAAATAGGTTGTGTGACAGTTGGCACAGTAATGTGAATCTATAAATTCAAACTCCTGTGTTGATCCTAGAAACATATGCATACTTGATGTTCAGTCCAATTGGTTTAAATGATGGCGTTTTTCAGGACTAAGAGCTTAGATAAAATTGCACTAATATGAAAAAGTGTTTACAGATATTGAAGAGAAAATCGGGAAACTCAAAGTTTATATTCAAGTTAAGTGGGGGAAATATTAGATTTTGATGGTTGACTCAAAAATAAATCCTTTGATAAACCCCATTAATGCTGATAGCTTACTCCAATTGATGGATCATTTAATCCTTCCCGCTTTATTAGCATAATCTGTTAAATCATATTCACCTTGAAACCGCCTTAATTGTGCCTAAACAACTCAAATATAGTAGCTAATAATTACTATAAATAATTATATTATGGCTGATTATTGAACCCAATTGAATAAATCAAGTGGCTTTACGGCACAGCCTAATTATATTTTCAAATTATGCAAATAAGGAATATTATTTTATGTATGTCAATCATTGTAATTGTCATGATAGTAATTGCACATGGACAGCCCAAATTAAGAGTATCTAGTACTATTGAGAGGCCTGCTGACATCCCAATTAGGGGTGCATTATTGATTAAATTCCATATATTCTTTCCCCCATTTATTGTATTTTGTCAGTTGTATGATGAAACGTAATTGGGATGGTTAAAAAGCAAATATACACCGCTGAGGTGCTTATTATAGCTAAATTTTTTCAAACTATGAGAGTAGTAGTGCCTCCAATTAGGCTGAAACAATTGTACTTTAGTTAATTCAAGGGCCAAATAACTTGGGATTCTTAATATCCATTGCCATAATTTATAGCAGATTAGAATGGCTTTAATGAACTAATCTAATAGATATCTATGGCCAGGAGATGTTCTATAGGTATAAAATACAGGTGCCTGGCCTTAGTATAAAATTATATTATATGTAATATTTTTTATGACTTATTTTGTCTTATATACTAATTTTATCTTCATATTAAGAAGTGTAGACAGCTTTTAAGGGGATCTTGTCACTATTACTTGCGTCAGGAGAATTCCTAATTAGAGAGGAAAAAGTACCAAGAAGAGACCAGAAGAGTCAAGTTTTACTGTTTAGCATTGTGAATTTAATACTGATAGGAATTACTGTAAGTCACATAGCAGAATTAAGGATATATCAGTCAAAACTCTTTCCAGCTATTGAAGCAGGATTATATTTAATAAGCGATTAAATTCTCAAGAACTCACAGTCAGACCAACTGTGGATGGAGCACAAAATTGCACCATAGGCAGCAGTGGCGATGAAAGAGGTCAAGACCCTCAATCTTGGCTGCAATTGGCTCAAGGCAGGCTTATTAATCTAAACCATACATGACTGGAAACAGTCCTTCCTGGAACCATTGGCAGCTGCACCATATGCCACCAAAGGGTTTGCCCCCACCGAGGCATTCCAATGGGTGCAAAACAGGGGTACCACACGCTTTGGTGCAGATTTTTACTGATGGGGGTGGATATCGTAACAGTTAAGGACTAATGTCAATGTAGCTTGATTATGCTAGAAGCTCTCTAGAAGTACCTACACCCAACGTGAATACCAGAAGCCGCCCTCCTCTGGTACCAGCTGGGATTCTCACTGACCAGTGCCCTTGAATGGCAAAATCTGGAATTCTGTGATCAAATGGCCAGAAACATTAACTGACAAGGAATCAACATATGCCAGGTTGAGGCGTTCGTTAGTTGGGGCTTCAGCCTCAATGAATTGCTCAGTTGGATACTGGAAGAGAAGACCCCTGCTGAGGTACCTAAACCCAACCAAAAATTTAAGTCATATAGAACCGTAGCAGCTTAAGCTAACAAATATATGTGAATGGTGCATGGAGCCACATTGAGTACATCTGACAATTAATCAATGGCGGCTTCACGGACTGCCAGGCGCCCAAATTGTACCTGAAAGATGCCATTTGAATCCACTTGCAGCTGGTGGTGTATGATTAGTGGTCTGACCTTATTATATCAATTGATAATGAACTTGATGGGGTGCTAACAAAGGTATTTTGACCACCACTGGGTACTCAAATGTGGATACATCAACATAAAAATCTCAGGAAAACTAGATTAGAAAAAGCTCCTTGATATTGGGATTAAATACAAGGGAGTTTATCTAAGAATGGAACCGGCTAAATTTGCAAACCAGACCACCCAATGGGTATTATTCCAAAACTTACCAACTGATTGAGAGAGGGAATAGGTACATGAAGTGATCTGGACCAGATCGTCATATTATGGAGAAGTATGTAAATTTTGGCAAACCAGCGGCAATTATATCACAAAGTGTTTTTGCCCTCAAACTGTTGAAGCCTCTATGAACTGGCAGCTATGATGAATATTAATTATGTCGCCCTACCCCCATCCATCTGTCTGCCTGGTCTAAGCAAAATTGTTTATGTGGAGCAGGAAGACGCAAAGCAAATGTGCCAGTTCTGCTACCAGATTGGTCACACAATGGCCCAGTGTCACCATCAAAAATGTAAATCCCAATGTGAATACTTTTGACTCCATTGGTGTCACCAAAGTTGTGACTAAAGCCTTCCTTAGACCCAAGGCTAAGGAGTGGATGCCACGCAACATAATGGAGGTCACGGATATGAAGTTCCAACAGCAGGAGTTGCCCATCGCCCATAGGAAAGATTGGGAGCAAGAAGCTTCTAAGCAACCCAAAGTGGACGATGAACCCTTCATAAATCCCAACCCTAAAGCCTATAAGATGGACAATGAAAGGGTCCCCACCAAATCATACCCTGCCTATCCCAGGTGGAATGGACAATTCGTGAAGAAGGACAATGGCAGAAGGCGGGCCCAAAAGACCTCATAAAGGGATGATCAGCAAAGGTGGGGATTAAATTGACTATAAAGTCTGACAAGTCAAAAGCAAACAAAAAATCAACCTAGAAACTGTCAGCAAATAAACCAAGTGATTATACCAAACCGCCAGCTAAATTGACAAGTTCAGCAAAATTGGCTGATTGAATTCCAAAGAATAACACTCGTCCCACTGACAAATCTAACAATGGAGCTGGAAACCAATTGCTTGTTGAGAGGACATCCTCTGCACCACCAGTAGGGACAAAAGCGACCCTGGAGCTGGTGCTAAAACCAACACCTATTGTCTATAAATAGGGAGATGTGGATGGAGACTGAACTACCAGTGCACAAAATGCCCAGTAACATTATACCAGTGCCATTCAACCAACCTTACAAGCCAAATACTACCCCACGCCCACCCTCAGCTACACCAGCCACCAATAACCCAAATTCTGTTCACAACTCTATACACAACCTGGATAATAACACTAAGCCTCTTACCCATGGGTCAGGAAGCTAGAAATCAAGGTTGCTATCAAAGATGCCTTGGGGATGGCAAGCATACAAATAAGAAGGCGGACGATAAAACAATTTAAAACTAATAATATTATTGACTTAATGTTAAATTTGAAAACCCAAGCAGGCGAATAAAAGGAAATGGTGCTAAACTTGCACCTTGACGCGAAGATCCACCTGTAGTCCTACCAAATAGGATGTCAAGCCCTTTGGACAGATCATGTGGCGATTGTAGCTCTGAACAAGAACATATAACTGGTATTTATGAAGGAGATCCACGCCAGAAGGATCTAGTAAGCAACTGCTACAAATAGAGAAACCAGCAGAAGCCTTATGGTGGTGGCTGTCTACGCCTCACCAAAGCCCCACGAAAACTGACTTTTTATAAAATTTTTATCAAAGTACAAACTGATGTGACACAATTATAACAGAAGACCTGAACTGTTAGACGAATGTGAGTAGGGATACGTTCCCAATGAGCAAAAGTTTCAACTGTAAGACTGGTGAGATGCTAGATTACCTAGTCAAATTTGGGATGTGCCTCACAATCAATGAGGAGGAGGATGACCCTGCCAACCTTACAAGGTGGTCATATGACTCTACCAGCTCACTGCAGACAGGCTCACGCCTGGACTACATACAGGTGGCGTCAGACCTTAAAGCGCTGAAATCCAACAGTGAAGTCACCATAAATGCAGAGAGCGACTATATGATTGTGCAAGTTGACTTTGATCTGGATGAACTCTAAAGAAATGATAATGGCAGTTAGCACCAACCATGCTAAGGGACGGGGAGTGGCGCCAGACATTTGTATCTTTACTTGATTGGTTGGTTGCATATATGGACCGCCACCCAGAGATAGAGCTCCTGAATAGATGGGTCCAGAATAAAGAAAAAAATAAAACATAACAGTATGAAGTTCAATAAAGTGAAAGCCTAAAAACGAACTGCCGTCATGAAGCATCTGGAAGATGCACTGGAGATACTAAAACTTTCCTGGTGGTACAGCAAAGATTGTTGGAGTGAGTACATAACAACTCGCAAATGATACCAGGCCATAATGGCCAAACAGGACTCAGAGCGTCATGTCAATGCTACGTACCAATACTAGAGCCTAGTGGGGACAATGACCAAGGAGGGCCTGGCGCGCCTCAAGGAAATCCAAACAAAGGTTAGGATCTAAGATGTAGATACTTTGATAATAGAAGTGGCAACTAACCTGGAATCAATCAAATGTGAAATTAGACAATTTTATGGTGAGCTTTTCTGACACCTTGAGACAAGCTAAATGGTGACAGAAGCCCTAATTGACCTGGCCAAGCTGGCATTAGAGGCCTGTACATTAAAAGATGACACTAGCTTGTCTGCCAAAATTTCAATTGGTAAATTCAAATGAGCACTAAAGGAATTGACGAAGAGTAAATTACCAGGCTCCAACAAAATGAGTGCATAAATCTACATTGCATTCTGCAACCGCATTGTGCCAGATCTCGTGACCCTCTTTAACTACTGCCTGCAAAATGGATAACAAATCCTGAGCGGCTAGGAGACCCAAAATGTACTCTTGTACAAGAAAGGACTTCAGCGCCAACTCTTGAACTAGCGTCCATTCCCTATCAAACGCTGACTGCAAGCTGCTCACATGCATCTTTTCAAATAGGCTAATGGTAATGGCACCACTGATGCTCCATAAGGCCCAACATGGGTATTTTAGGGGATGAAGCATTTGAGAAAGTATTGTTACAGTCCAGAATATGCTATGGACATGCGGGGATCTGAACAGGGCATCTCATGTTCCTAGACATAGAGAAGGCCTACAATCATGTAACATGGTTTTTCCTTCATGCAGCGTTAAAGGCAGTTGGTATACCCAAATCCTTCAGATCATGTATCTCAACGCTCTACTTGGGCCTGACCACAAAGGTAATAATTGCTGATAGCCTAACAAACAATATCCAAGTTGGTCATGGTCTCCAATAAGGAAATCTCATGAAGCAAATCTTTTTTAATTTTGCAGCAAACGTTTGCTTGGACATGGCAGACATGAAACTCTGGGTCTTAATCCACCCCAAGCAATTGCCACTGAAAATGCTAGCCTTTGAAGATGACATGGTAGTGGGTATCAGCTCTCTGACAGACCTTCAGGGCGCCGAGGAGCTCCTGACCTATACCATTCAGCATCAAACGTGAGATTAACAGGAAAAAACCTCTGTAATGAGGATCGGCATTCAATATTCAGCCCACCATCTGACACAACACCAGTCCAGAAAGTGCAGACAATCTTCTGCCTTGGTATCTTCTTTAACGTTAAAGGTCCTACAGTACCTGAAACCAAACAAGAATTACTATTGAGTCTGTCAGCCTGAATGGCCTGCTGGAAAAATGTGAGACTAAGCTTTGAGAAGAAAGCGTTGGCCATTAATGTCTTTATCTTCTCAAAGCTATGGTATGTCACCCATATGCTGAAAATGAGCCCAACCCTAGAGAGAAATATCAAGAAAATTATTTTCACTTTCCTGTGGTTCAAGGCAAAAGTGGTACCAATAGCCTTTGAGACCCTATTCAAGCCAAAGAGCAAAGGGGGCATGAGCCTACTGGACTTTTGTGGGAATTTTCATATGACCATGTTATCCAACTTGGGATTAATTAAGCTTCAATTTATTTTAATTAATGGTTCACATATTTTAATTTAGCTTATTGATTAAGCTTATGGATGACAAACTATTTATGTCATCTAGTAGGCAATAATAACCAACTGAACGGTTAATCATAATTTATATAGGATCATATCCAATGATAATTGCAGTTGCAATTTTGTCAGGGATTGTTGCTGACAATTTGGAGATGAGTAAATTAGCTTGAAATGGACAATTACTCATGGGAAATCGTCGGGTTAGGTAGCTGACATGTGGGCTGATATGAATGACTATTTAAATATGCTATTTCTTGTGAATATCAGCTGAAATATTTCCCAAAATTAAACCAATATCTCTTTTTTATCAGCTAGGCATGCCGAGACCATCATGGTTACCATTATTTACCCCTAACACATGTCCTCTCATACTTCTGCCTATAAATATTCTCTCATTTTAATATTAATAAAATTCTTAGACTGAGATAAACCTTAGACCTATAGTTTATATTTTTTATACATTGTAGTTTATCTGATTCTTGTAGTGAGTGTCCTTTTCTAAGCGTCAACGCCAGAGTGAGGCTGAAGTCACTTATATTATTATATTTTTTCAGAGTGAGGCTGAAGTCACTAGATTTCTTATATTGCCAGAGTGAGGCAAAAGTCACTTATATTATTATCTTCCAGAGTAGGGCCAAGTCTACCCATTTGTCTGAACTTGACTAAGATAATTGTCTTCATAAAATTAGCAAATTCATGTTTTATTTCCAGAGACAGTAGTTAAGCAAACCCGTGCACCAGTGAAAACCCATTGGTTCTTACACGTGGTGCTCACTAAGGGGTTGATTTAAGTATATATGAAATTAATAACGCTGAATTATTTAACTAATATGGAGCAATAAAGAAATGAGGAGTCAGGATCATCAGCAGCCCAGGGAGGAAACATCCAATAAGAGGCAGGTATGCTGGTAGATCCTCAATATATCCATCTATAAACGATTGGAGTGAACAAAAAATGCTGTAACAATCTACAAACCACCTTCAGAGTGAATCAGAGAAAATTTGCCCAGTATTAATGATATCCTGATAGGAGGATTTCAAATTTTGCTGACCAATAACCTTGATCAAATTTGTGGATTATTTCAACACATGATGACTCCAGGGAAAAGTGCAGATACATACCTATATCAGCTTGCAAATATAATAGTGGATATCTAATCTCAAGCTTATGATACTACAATCAAAAGAAGTGTTCAGGCCAAAAAAGCTGATGATAAGAGTCTATCCAACCTTAGGGAATTTGATGTTGGAGAACGAGTAGCATATTGTGATACACATGGGTTCAGTCGCCAAAATAAGCTAGATACATTATGGTTGAGACCATTTGAGGTTATTGCCAAAACAGTAAATGATGCCTACAAAATCAAAAATGTGTCCAACGGTCATGTGATTAATATGGTACACAGCAAAAAAATTCTTAAAAAATGGAATTAATAATAATAATAATAATTTTATTTGAGGTGGGCCAACCTTGGGACAAATATGCCACACTGAAGAGAGAGGGGGAGAAAGTGAAATAAGGGGGCCACGACCTAAACCTGAGTACTGGGGGAGAACGTCGTGGCTAGTGTTCCCATGGGACCTGGCAGTGTTGGAGGGGGTTTTCTTGAGCTGCTCAGTAAATTTATGCTGTTGAGGCAGGTTTGCATTTCCATGTCAACAGTTAGAAAGTGGAGCAGAAGCCAGCTCTGCACCATCCTCTGAATTCGGCGTGGAGTCACTTCACTGAACAGCCAAATATTGAATGATTTAATTATGTTTTTGTTATATTGATTGCAAATATCGATGGGGTTTGGGGCCAAATTTTTAATTGCCTCAAGATAAATCATGTAAATTGTCCATAGGGAAAGTGTGAAAATAACCGCTTGGAGCAATTCTGGGATTGGTGAGTCAATATTAAGTGCCATAAAATTTAAAAATTGGACAGAGTTTGGTGGGTATGCAGTTGGGTGCCATCAGTGGCCACGCTAGTTTCCATACAAGCCAGGCCGTTGGACACTCTTTCAACCTATGCAGTAGGGTGTCTTTTACGCCAAATACTCCACAGTGTTCCTGGGTTGAATTGGACCGCTCAGCTGTTCATTAGGCCCTGTGCAGGCATCGCCAAACATGTGCCCTAATTTTTGGGTGAAGTAAATTGTGGGTCGCAAATTTCCAAATTTTAGAGTTTTTTTTTGTCATATGGCTGATCGTTATGGTCCAGGAGGTCAATATGGGCTAGGGTTCGCGCTCTTGGCGGGGGGTATTCCACCACTGAGACTTGTGCGCCCCTGCATTCCTGAGCATAGGCATGATTTGTGAACCCTTGGCTGTGTTGCCCCCTTGTAATGCTGAGAGGGAACAGCCACACATCTCGATGGATGGTCTTCAGTACTGCGCAGGAGAAGCTCAAGGCCTGGTGTGGGCCTTGGGCATTTGGATTGGTGGCCAGGTAGGACAGGAGGGTGTTTTGCGCTGTGGGATTGGCTAGTCTGAGGTCCCTGGCCAGGTTGATGCATGCGGCATTTTACCAGTGGTTTGGGTTGGGGGTTGGGCTTGTCACTCTAACTATCCACTTACCAAATATCTTATCTGATTGAGCAACGTGGTCAGTGAGGCCTAGGCCTCCTTCCATTCATGGTCTGTGAAGCAGGCCAATTCATAATGGGGCTCTTCTGCCTTCCCACAACCACGACTGCAATAATGCCCTGAATAATAATAATAAGAATAATAATAATATTATTATACTAAAAATAATAAGCTAAATATACAAAAAGATAATAATTGAAAATAAGTTTCATGAATATATATGTTAAAGAAAGTTTTTTAAGTATTTTAAAATGGAAAAAGAAAAATATATAAAAGAAAGAAAAAGAAATTAATTAAAAATTTTTTTTATTAAGCCTTGGGTTGCAAATTGCAAGCTCTTCTTTGATGCCATTAATGGGAGGTATCGCTGGATAGTCCCTGCCATGAAGTAATCATGCAGACAATGAACAGCATCTTGGAGGTGGCGGCTGTAGGCCTCCTGGAAAATGAAAAGGAAAGGAACGGTGGAAAATTTGACAATGCAGGAAGTGAGGTGACCTATATGCGAAGTACTTGCCCTGAAAATAAAGTGCATAAGTTGCAGAATTTTGGCCAAGCAAATTATCAAGGTCACAAGAAGCAAAAGAAACGCTAAGGGCTTCAGACAATTTCCTCTAAGTTCCTGATATGTAAGCTCAACGTGCTCATTGTTACTAATTGCCAGTTTGGTAGACAAGATTGTTGAATGGTGAAATTGGCCGATCTGAAAAGTGACTCAGGGAGAATGTCCATCTCAATTTGGAATGACTGATCTAAATCAAGGGAAATTGCTTCATTGGGCTTAAGAGCAACCCCTGAATCTAGAACTGATGGAGCCAAGTCCAATAATGATTCAAAATTGAGCTCAATGGAAGGGGAAATTGGAATTAAAGGCTGAGAATTTATTGAGGAAATGGCCAACCCTATTTCTTATTCAAAAATAGGTATCATTGCAGGGAGAGCAGATGAGATAACTGAAACAAGTTGACTTGGGGCATTAGACCTAGCAGGAAGGAAAAGGATACATCTTTGGTGTAATGGATCAGGAGGCACCTGATCCGTACATTGACTTAGATTGGGTGGAGTTTGATCAGGATGTGGCCCTTTATTCAATGGGCATCAAATTTGGTAAGTTCAAAGCTGGGAAAAATCGCCATCCCGAATCTGAATCACCTCTGTGGAATGACGATGGGTTTTGCAGGGCGTGGATGGTGATCTGGTGGGATGGCGAATCTTTGCTAATGATGTGGTGTTCAGGGCTTGGAAGAGTCTAACTAAAAAAGAAAGCTTATTTGATATTCGCAGTGGATTATTTAAGGGAAGACGCCGCAGCCCTGTAGGGCAGTTGTGTCTTTTACTAGGAAATCAAAAGTAAAGTATTTTTGCTAAGCTTGTATTTTATTAAATTTATTTAATAAAATAGTCAGATTGGATCAAAGTCATGAGCTCTGCCAGTGCGCTTGGTGTGACATTGGCATTGAACTTGGCCCTTTCCTGGTCCCAGACCCTGCTACTGATGTGCAGCATCATGGGAACAGTGGTCTGAGAATAAGTGGCAATGATGAGACATGGCAGTTGGGTTTGGGGATGGGCCTCTG